>JAHWFO010016663.1:316223-360026 GCA_023313115.1 Rhysida immarginata
TGGCGAACTAGGTAACTGCTCTAACCAAGCCCTAAGGTCATGTAAATAGCGGTTCGCTTTCATGGCCGCAGTGGCGCAATTGGTTAGCGCGTTGGCGGTCCGAGCTAAAGGTTTCTGGTTCGAATCCAGGCTGCGGAATTTTCTTTCCTATTTTTCATCAAGAATTTTTACTGTATTAATTCTAAGCGTTTTCAAGTGTTTATTTTTAAAAATTGCAAAATTTAATTTAATTTTTTGAGATTGTTATATTTAATTAAACAGGTGGTGGCCTTACAGTATAACAGAGGGACATCAGGAGTTCCAACTAGTTTCGCCATTTATTCCCGGCTTTGTCAAGGATATACACAGCAAGAGGCATGCAAGCCTTTATATACAGAACAGTGGTACAAATTATGCATATACATGAACCAATAGGATACAAAAGAAATAAAGAGGAAATAATGGCCAACAGGATAAATAGAAAAAACACAGATTTTGAAATATAAAGGCCAATAGAAAAAAGGGGTGTAAACGCTAATTTTTAAAAAAATTATACAAAAAGAAAATATACAAAGGGATGGTGCGCGTTTACGCGGACCGAAAAGAGAACTTATCCGGTTGTCTGGGGACAAGAGGATTTACAGAAAAATAAACAGGCAAGAAATAACAAAATGCAAAGGAAAACAAAAACCATAATAAAGAAAGCGAGAAAAAAGGGGATCATAATAGATCGGATAGAGAGTTAAGTATTGCATATACATTAAAGTCTGTTTGATAATTGAGAAGCAGGTGGGGGGAGGACTTCTTGGCCTTGAATATCTCGATCGCTTCGAGGGTAGCGGTTTTTTCTGGCTTATTGCAGATATGTAGGACAGACATAACATCTTCTTGCGTCTTTAAAGCGTGTCCGGAATCTTCGAGGTGGTTTGCGTAGTGGGAAGTACGATCTCGTTTTCTATATGAATCAAAGTGTTCTTTGAATCGTACTGCAAAATTGCGGGTCGATAATCCTACATAAAATCTGTCGCAAAACGCACAATTCAGGCGGTAAACTCCGGATTGGGAATATTTGTCTCTGGTGACGGCGGCGGGTGGGTTCAGGATGCGGGCTGATGGTGAAGGAGTACGAAAAGATATTCGAAGGCCAAGGGACGACAGGAAGTTAGAGAGCTGGGAGAAACTAGGGCCCAGATACAATAAGGACGTCCATTTCTTGGGAAGGGGCGAAACAAGATACACTTGTTATAACACTTGTTATACACTTACACTTGGTGTTATACACTTACACTTGGTGTTAGATACACTTGTTATATTTACCTACAAGTGTAATTATCCCGGGCAACGCTGAGTACCTTTGCTAGTTGTTAATAATTATTTGGAGTATTTTAATAACATCGACCTCGAGACGTCTCATGATACTCATGTTATTCTATTTACATAAAATTTTAACTTCTCCTTTTTCTTCTTTACTTCATTTTAACTTAGTTTTTCTCGATTTAATTTTCCCCTTTCTTTTTATTTATTTTTTGTCTTATTTTTAATTCTCTTTATTTATATTTTTTTTTGTTTTTATTTGTCATACTTTTATCCTTTTTTCATTAACCGCGGTTTGGGCTTCTGGCCGGTTGGGGGACACCTTGAGGCCTCCTCCCAGTTTGTCTGGTGGGACTTAGTCCTGTTTTTGTTACATTATGATTATTATTATTATTGTTATTATTATTATTATTATTATTATTATTATTATTATAATGGACTTTCATTAAATATCTCAAAAACATTTATAAATACCTATTTGCGAAAAGTCTCAGATTACGAGTACGAATATACTTTGAACAATAAAATAATCCATCGATCAAAAACAACAAAAGATTTAGGAGTTCTCTTCAGCAGCAATTTGTCATTCTCGGCTCATCTTGAAATGCTGTTAATGCAAACTAGTAGGCGGCTAGGTCTTATCAAGCGATTAACAAATTTCTTTACCAAGGATAATACTTTTTTAACTCTTTATAGAACAGTTATATTGTCTAAAATACTCTATTGGTACTCCCATGCTTCTCAAAATTTTGAGCAGCTAGCGTCTAAACTACAGAATTTTTATTTATTTTTAATACGTAGACTAAGCTTTAAGAATAAATAAGCTTAAGGCTTCTTTTTTTTTATTTTACAACTTATTATCAATAAAGTCTTCTTGAATATTCTAACTAACATCTTGAGTGGGAAATTTTCGGTTCCTTATAGGTCTTCGGGTTCCGATTAATAAGAGAAATTCACGAATTTTGGTTGTCATGGGTAAATGGCGAACTAACTTAAGTAATTTGACCCAGCTTTCAAACTTATTGATAATTTTAATAATAGATTTGTGAGTAAAGATATTTTTAACGGTGAAACGACTCGTTTATTTTGATAAATACATTCGCGTCCTTTTATTTTTAATTAACTTTTTTATTAACCTTATTTTAAGTATAATTTATATTATTCTAATTTTAAGTTTATTAATGTTAACTTATTTTTATATATTTATATTTATTTATTTTTTCGTTTTCTTTTTTTTTGATTAAATGTATTGTCAGTAACCCCGTTTTGGGCTTTGCCTGTTGGGGGACAAGATTGGGTTTGATCCCCAGTTTATCTGGTGGTTCCTCCCCCTTCTGTTGTTGTTACATTATTATTATTATTATTATTATTATTATTATTATTATTATTATTATTATAAAGCGCTCTCCTAAGAGTAATAATAAAATAGGGCCAAGAAAGAAGGCCCAAATTCATGTACACCGAACTGTAAGATGTAAAAATTGAAAAGTATAAATATCTGCTGCCAGCAAGGCAGACCAGGAAGGAAAACCGAGTCATTGAATTTCGATGTAATAATTACACAGCAAGCGATTACAATAGTGAGAAGGAGTGCAAGTTGGAAATTCACATGAGAAAACTAAGGAACGTATTTCAAATGGTAGTGCATTCCACAATAATATGGCGTTGTATGGAAAGCGTTTGAATTTCCTAGAAGACATGATGAGACGGACGACGAAAAGAAACCGACGGGTTTGACGAATGTTGTTTGCCGAGGCAAACCACTCCCAAACATACGCCGTTGGATGAGTATCATTCCGCAGGGCCTCAATATGTTCAATTGTTAAAACGATGTTACTTATGGTCATTAAAGTGGGCAGTTGGTAACGGGAACATATCGCCGTCAATGAATCAAGCCTATTCATTTTTAAGGCAGTTCTAATTACACTGTCATACGCTACTATTAATCGTTTTAAGTTCGTTAATATGGTCGATGACCAGAAAACAGCCCCATACAAAATTTTCGACACTATGACTGCCTTAACATATTGACTAATTTGTGTTAAACTTAGTAATGATCTCAACCTTTTGACTAAGCAGATCTTACGATGGAGCATAATAATAAGCTGATCAATTAGGTCATTAAACTTGAGACCGATGTCGAACGAAATTCCCAGAAACTTGATGGTAGTATGGGGAGACCCTTCATCCGGACCATAAATAATGTTGGTGTTTGTCTTATTAAGGCACATGCCTCTGTTGGTATACCATTTGGACAGATAGGTAAGGTCGAGGTGAAGGTGGTCCATGACCTTATCGTGGGCCTGTGGAGGATAAGTTGTAAACAAAAAATTACCATCCACATAATCCATATTAGGCTGTGTCGGAAGCTTCTTCCTCGACTGACCACGCTTCTCGTCCTTACGACGACCCATAACATAAAAGAAAGAGAAAACACTAGAAAAACGAAAAAGAAGAAGAGGAATGAAAAGTAATTAAAAAAAATCTCTTTTTTTAATATATTTCATGTGTGTGAACTCTATCATGATCATTGAATGGTCCACTAACTTCTTTTGCACCACCCTGTATAATGAGCAATGTATGTGAGTAAGCAACGGAAATAAGTGAAAACATATTGTAATTGAAGGTATCTTTAGAAATATGTCTTTTTTAATTAGTGAGGCGTGGATTAAGCCTATCCAACAAAATAAAACTGGGCATGGGAATTATTGGGATAAAAATTAAAAGAAAAACAAACGAAGCAATTAAAAGTGGAAATTTAATTGGACACACCGAAATTTCCTATTGATAGAGTATTACATTCAAAAAAGAAAAACCACTAATCCCACCCACAAGGAAACCTCTAATCTCCTAGTAGATTACAGGTTTCCTTTTTTGGCTGTTCCATTCCATAGATTTTGCTTAATTTTTATTATAGTATTCCAATGATTACACAGGACTGCATTTTTAAATTTTTGGAAATAGAGGATTTTAATGGTTTTCGGTGTCCTGAATCCGAAAATAACCCCTGCTTTCTCCATCACGTAAGATTTTTTTTACAAGATGGAATTCAAATGTAAGGAAAATTAATAGAAACGTGTATTTTTAACATATTTACTTCACAAATAAATTCATACAATCCCATTTTACCTGCCCCCTCCGTGGGCATTACCTTGACGTGGTGGAGGGGCTTGAGTGCCTCAATGACGCTAAGGGCTATGCTGGATTGGGTCACCCATGCCAGACAGGCCTTAGCAGAGAGGCCAGACTAAAAGTGTCCGGTCGGTTGTGGACCCTCCCAAAGAGACCGGTGCTCGCAATGGAAGCATGTTTTTGACATGGCCTCCATTACGACCAGTACGTTCACCTGCGCATTTACGTGCGCAGCGACCCTACTTCTGGGGAAAGGGGGATCCTGGTGGTTGAGGGAAGGCTTTCCGGAACAACACACCACCTTGGCCCCTGCTTCTCGGAAGGATGGGTGGTCTGGATGAGCCCATTTAGATCAATCGGCTGGTCGTCGTTCCTTGGAGCATCGGCCATAGGGTTAGGCGCTGCCTACATCCTCCTCGTATCCCTGGTGCCAAAGTGCATCCCCTTGTTGGGCTCGGTGGTGAGTGGGGAGCGAGGAAGATGAAAATTTCTCCTACTTAATATGGGTAAACAAAATAAGCAAGTAAATCCAAAACAAAAGAACAAACGTGAAAGAGACCGAGCCATAGACCGCCAAAGAATCCGAAGTTTTTGGAGATGAAATTGGCAAGTGGGGAGTCGTTTAAGACCATCTCCCCATTTTTAATTTCAAAAGAACTCAAACGCCTCGTTGGGGATAGTAAACATGTTAAGAGACTTTTCAATTGCCATCTATTGATCGAGGTTGTTAAGGATAAACAAGCTACAACCCTTTTATCCTTAAAAAGGTTTGCAGGGAAAGCCGTATCGGTTTCTCCTCACGCAACCTTGAATTATAAGAAAAGTGTTTTCACGTGCCAGGACGTGGAAGGAATGGGGGACGAGGAAATCATTGCCGAATTGGATGATCAATTTGTTGTTGACATTCGCCGGATTGCTCCAAGAAGGAATAGTGTTCCTCGTCTACAAATTCCTTCATTGTTACCTTTGAGGGAACAGTTTTGCCTCATACCATCTATATCGGCTATATCCCCTGTCACGTGAGACCCTTTATCCCCAACCCGTTGCGATGCTTCCAATGTCAGAAGTACGCCCACACGAGAACAAACTGTCATTTTAATGCAGTTTGTTGCAAGTGCGGCCTGCCTGGACATGAGATGGAAGATTGTTCAAACAAGTTCCGGTGTTGTAATTTTAAGGGAGTCCATTCTGCCCTTCAAGAGACTGTCCTATTTGGTTGAAGGAAAAGAAGATCTAAGAGGTTCATGTCCTTCGGGGTTTGTCTTCTCCGGAGGCATGTAGGCAGGTAGAACAAAATGAAGTCCGTAACTATGCAGCAGTGGTTAAGAGTCGTCCTTCTGTTAAGTCAGTTGAAACAATGACTGATTTGAGTATTGCAGACTTTTCTTGTGGAACTTCCACCTCCACAGACCATCTCTGCTAGCACTATTCGGACTTCAAAATCAATTACACTTACTGGAACTCCTGCAAAATCTTCGGAAAGGGAAGATGGAAAGAAACGCTCGTCAGAGGGGTCACCTTCCTCTGACCCGTCCAAAAAGCATGTAGTAGAAATTACACCAAATTCTCCAGTTCTGGGGGGAGGACCAGACTTCCCTTTAAACTTACAGGTATCTCCTATTAAGGAGATGGAGTTATCTCGGGAGTTTAAACCTACATCTTAAAACCTTCATCATGGCACTGTTACAATGTAAACTTAATGAATACTTTTGTCGATTAGAAGACCTAAAGCTCTTAGTCAATAACTTCTCCATGTCCTTATTGGCTTTGCCAGAAACGTTCCTCTTGCCATCCCAGTCTCCTACCCTAAAAGGGTTTAATTTTATTCGGAAGAATTATACGTCGGGAAATAAAGCCTGTGATGATGTTGCCATCTTAGTTCAAAGATCTTTGGCTTTTACTACAATTAATTTAACATCTGATCTCCAGGCGGTAGCAGTTAGAGTCTTATTCAAAGATCTCTCACCTCTAACTGTATCTACCTCCGGATCAATGTATCTACCTCCGGTTCACTGTATTTACCTCCGGATCAATATACGGACGAAACATCTTTGTCATCTCTCCTGTGTGAACTTCCAAGCCCCTTTCTAATTTTGGGTGATTTTAACGGCCACAATCCCATTTGGGGATCTATAAAGCTCTCTGAAAGAGGATATATGATAGAGAAAGTTTTGAATTCTTTTAACATCAGTTTGTTAAACGATGGCTCGCCAACATTCCTCCACTCAGGCAATGGCTCTCTGTCATGCATCGATCAATCTATATCCTCTTCATCTTTCACACCTAATTTAGCCTGGAGCATATTCCCAGATTTGCACGGTAGTGATCATTCCCCGATCAGTATTTCCCAGAGTTCTTTTACTTTTTCGTACCCTCTACCACGTTAAAAATAGGATAAAGTAGACTAGCAGGTCTTCCAATCCCATCTACAGTTTGAGAATAAAACATCCTTTCCATCTGTAGATGAGGCTGTAGAGGATTTCACTTCCCGCATCCTCCATGCGGCAGAACAATCCATTCCTAAGTGTAGATCCTCTTCCACGAAAATTCCAGTGCCATGGTGGAATGAAGAATGTGCCCTAGCGGTCCGAGAACGTAAGAGAGCTCTCCGCATTTTTTCCGCACAATCAACTCTTGAGAATCTTATCACTTACAAACAAAAAAGGGCCAATTGTAGACTAATCATATTCACCAATAAAAAACTCTGTTGAAGAGATTATATCTCCTCCATTAATAAGAACACCCCTCTTCAAACTATATGGAACATGATTAGGAAAATAGACAGGAAACGACTCCCAAATAAACTCCCTTCTCTTATTGAAAATGGTCATACATACTTTGACCCGAATGAGCTAGTTAATATCCTCGGAAGAACATTTGCTGAGGTTTCACAAATAAAACATTACTCAGCCTCCTTTCAAAAGCGAAAACGTATCGAAGATTAAAAATCGCATGCTATAAATTTTAAATTTCGAAACCTCGAACAATACAATTTCCAGTTTACTTTGTGGGAACTGCATTATGCCCTTCGTTGCTCCAGAGATTCTGCTCCAAGACCAGATGGAATTTTATACTCTTTCCTGAAACGTCTCACGCAGGAAGCTTATGCTTACCTTCTTTTGTTGTATAACTACATCTGGTCCTTAGGAGAGATTCCATCTTTATGGATACAGGCAATTGTTATTGCTATTTCAAAAACGAATAAAGACCACTCTTGCACTGCAAACTATCGACCAATATCACTAACTAGCTGCATGTGCAGTCATGGAAAGGATGATCTCCGTCCGACTTATGTGGTATCTGGAAAAAAACCACCTGTAGTCTAGGTTTCAGTGCGGTTTCCGCAAATCTCGCTCAACTGTTGATCACCTTCTTCGGTAGGAGCATGAGATTCATTTCGCACAGAACATAGACAACATGTCGTAGGGGTTTTCTGGAAAAAGCCTACGATACAACTTGGAAGCATGGAATAGCAATACTTTCGCGGAAATACGGTCTTGCAGGACATCTTCCCTCTTTCCTTTGTAATTTCATGGCGAATAGAACCTTTCGATTTCGCGTTGAGTCAACCATTTCAGACCCTTTTACGCAGGATAATGGTGTCCCACAGATACGTGTGCTGAGTACCTTCCTTTTCCTCACTGCCATTAATGAGACTTGTTCACAACTTCCATCCACTGTGAACTATTCCCTGTACGTTGACGACATCGCCATTTACTGTCGAGGGTCCTCAATGTTCTTCATTGAGCGTCAACTGCAACTAGCCATCAACAAGCTTGTTACCTGGAGCAACATCTTCGCAATCTAAAATCGAGATGCTTACAAGCCATGAATGTTTTGCGCGCGATCTCCGAGATCTAATGATGGAGTCGGCTGTGCATTCCTCATAGACAATTCGATTTTTTCTTATCATTTGCCAGACGAGTTTTCCATCTTCTCAGCGGAATTGGTAGCGATAGCCAAAGCGTTAGAGTTCTCTTTTCAATATCCAAATTCCAACATCTGGATATTCTCTGATTCTGTGAGCGCTTTCCAATCGTTAAAATCATTCAATTCTGAAAATCCTTTTATCAAAAGAAACCAAGAATACCTTCATTTCCTGGATTCCCAAGGTACCAGAATTCATTTTATCTGGATCCCTAGTCACATGGGTATCCAGCAAAATGAACAGGTCGATAAGGCGGCAAAACACGCTATTACTCAGTTACCGATCTCTGAATTGCTTTCAATCCCCGAGCATTTATACCCGTTGTTTTCCAAGAAACTGAGATCTTCTTGGCAGGATTCTTGGCCTCTGAACCCTGCTAATAAATTACTTAAATAAAGCGTGCCATCTCACCGTGGTCATTACATTGTCTAACAAATAGGCGAGAAGATGTCGTTCTTACTCGGCTTAGAATTGGTCACAGCCGTCTTACTTACATCCATTATTAAAAAAAGAACCAGCTCCATTGTGTTCTTGTGGAGCAATGATGACTATTCTAATCCAGTGCCCTTTACACACTGATTTACGACGCTCATTAGGGCTGAATCATTCACTAGATTTTTTATTGGGGAACAACCGTATAAGTTTTAAAAAAGTATTTCTATTTTAAAAAAGTATTCACGTTTCTAAATTCATATAGTCATCTTTTTATTGATTTTTCATTGTATACAGGGTGTAAATGGACGACTTTTCACGAAATTAAGGACATGTAGAGGATGAAACTCTGAGCAAAACAGTCTAGACGCGTTTTTCGATCTGAGGCTCCGTTAAAAAGTTATAGCGCTTTAAAGTTTCGTGACGTCACTTCCGGAAATCTATCTTCGTACAGATTATTCGTTACCGTTCTGCAGACGAACTGCCTTCAGAGTTCTCATGGATTAGTGAATCCGGAGTCTCTATTCACGTGGTTTGTACCGAATGGAGATAAGACCAGGGACATAATGACAGTAATCTAGTTGAGAAAAGAATGCGGTGAAATCTTTTTTCTCTGTGCCTAAACAAGTAAAATGAATTGCCGGGGGCGGTAGCTGCTTTTTGTTGTAACCTGGAGCAAATAAGTTGCGCTGCTTCTTTAGATAAGGCCAAAACGCTGACAGGTCGTTTAATTACATTTAGATGATGTCAAAGCCTTGCCCAAGATAGATCCTCCCCCCCTCCTTGGAAATTGCGTTCGGGATTTTCATTTTTAACCTCATTTAGGGTTCGAATTAAGAGTTTTTAATATACTACAGTATTGAAGGTCGCTGGAGGCTACGAAATCTATGAAATCACCCGATTCTTCGCACTCGCCCTCAGAATGATGCAGGACTTACAGAATTTTTGGACGTGAAGGAACCGGTACGTCGAGTCAATCAGCCATGGACGCATTGCAGAAGGGAGGTTAGGATACGAGATTTACTTCCTATTTTTCTGATTAAACCCTTGTATGTTACAAGAGCAAAAATATAAGTCATTGGGATTCTCTCCAAACAACTGGCACAAGGAAACTAAACGCTTTCTTCTTACTTCTGACCAAAATGTGTAGTTCAAAATAAATAAAAGTACCTGAAAAGTTAAATGGAGTGAGTAATAACATATAAGAGTCCCTTAATTTGTAAGCATTCCTATTTAATGAAATAAGCGTTGATTGTTGAAGTGTTCTGTGTAAGGGTATATTATTTCTTCATAATCTGTTGCTAAATTGTTTCTAGGTATGAAAGGAGCGATTAGCTACTAGCTATGGATAACAATTTACCTAACAGAAATTTACTATTGATAATGTAAGTCGTAAGTTATTACATGCCATATCTTAACATTGAAAGTTTCCAATGGTGGCATTAAACTACGTATCACTAAATTCAATTCGGCTGTCATTAATTTCTCGTTATATTCATCTACGACACGCACCCTACTGGTTGTTTGATATATTACATTGTATATCTGAGCAATGAAAGTCTCCAATTGTACCATTATAATGCGTGCAAGTGAATTAATTAATTTTATATTCATTAATTTTACGTTACATTCATTCATGACACGTCGTTCCAAGTTGTTTAATATATTACATACCATATCGTAGCATCGAACGTTTCCAGTGGACCATAATGATACGACTAAATCAGGTACCCTTGAAGCAATTTAGACTATCATTATTTTTACGTTATATTCATTCACTAGAAGAGGCACCTAACGTTGCCCGGCATAATTTAAGTTGTAGGTTAAACATAACAACTTGAAGTAGTTAAATAATAATTAGATTTCAGTAATTATACAATTTCCTGCTATAGACGAAGCTGTTGTTCAGATGTTTCCGACGCGTCGCCCAGATAACTTTTTGCCTTTTCTGCCCAATACTCATTCATTTCTTTCGTGGCATTTCGATAGATATTAATTATTATTATTACAATCCTTCGAAGGATTATTATACAGCATATTACTGTATGCTTGTTGATTTGAAGAGTCGAGTTCATGTATGCTTTGTTATCGGTTATGTCGTCAACTGTCACCCGAGTGAAGGACTGCTTCCTGTCACCTTTACAATCTTTCTCAGTCGTCTGCTAACTCTTCATTGTCTCCAGTTACTGATCATTTTTAAAGATTTTCAAGAAAATGTTAACTTCTAAGAACTATCAATTCCAAAAAACCCCCCCAGAAAAACAGGAATTCTATGTATTGTTACAAATTTAATTTTTTATTATAATTCTCAGAGGTGGGTTGAAACCATCATTCTTACTGAACATATTTATATTGTACACTTTGCCTGATAAGCCGGCGTCGCCCGGGACTTTATTTAATCTCTCGTTGTCCTGTTTCAGATTAAAATAACATCCATCTTCAACACCGGGGAGCATCACTGGATACTTTAGACCTATCTTTCTTTTAAATTTTTTCTTCCCTTGACGTAGAAACTCTTGTGTCCTCCTGCTATATACGAAGCTCGCGTTGTTCAGATGTTTCCCAAGCCCGGATAACTTTTTGTTTTTTGTGACCAATCAATACTCGTTCATTTCTTCGAAATCACCAATACACATTTCCGTATATATGAATTAACTGGTATTCTTCAACGATTATTAAAGAACACAAGTCGAGTTGATGTATGCTTTGTTATCGATTATGTGGTAAACTGTCGTCCAAGACCACCACAATCTTTTTTCTCCAACAAATTGGAAGTAGAAGGGGAAGCTGCCATCAAGTCTGGAAAGTTCTACACTGTTCAAGTGTTCCAAACACCCGAATTTTTGCCAGTCGTCTGGACATATGTTAGGGAGCTAAGGGAGATGTGTAATTCCTTAGCCTTCTCGATAAACACTGCCTTATCCATTTTCTGTCATTGCATCATCATTTTATGTTCACTGTTAATAATTCTTGGAAATGAACGTTCAATCATCGCATCATCACCACATCGGTTTTTAAAACATTCACATTCACACAGAATATAGTCAAAATGTACGAGGCTTGTCCGTAAAGTAAGTAAGTACCGTTTCTTTTTATTGCCATCGCAGCGCTAGTGTCGCAGTTCCGAGCATGCACACTCATCTCTCTGGTTCATTAACTTTGCACTGACACCAGTACATCCGGATTGTGTTGTTTACATTTTTTAGTGATCGTTCAAGACCATTTCTGAGCTCGCGGACTGTGAAGTGCGTTCTATAGGGTGCGTAAGGTATCTGAGGATAGATTCACGTCAAGAAAGAAAACAGAATTATCGAAACATATCATGAGCTTACACAAGAAAGCTTCTTGTTATATGGCTATTCAATGAATCCGCCTTCAGCTTCTATACTGCTTCAGTGCAAGATCGAAACTGTCGACATGCGCGAATCAAAGTGTCATGGTTCATATTGGTCATTACTCCAACAATGGCAGCTTTCAATTCATCTTTGGTGTTAAGGGGGTGTTCACTGACCTCTCTCCACAACGCTCCATACATAGTAGTCCAACGGATTCAGGTCAGGGGAGTTAGGAGGTCAAAGGTTAGGGGTTACACGATCATGGAAGTTGTCGGCCATCCATTCCTGTGTCATGCGAGACTCTGTGCTGGGGCAGAGTCTTGCTGAAACACGTAAGGTCTTCCGTTGCGTATCGTGTTTATCCAAGGCTTAGCGGTTGTTTCAAGGGTCTCAACGTAGTCCGCAGAGTTAACTTTGAAGCCTTGGGGAAAGAAGTGTGGAGGCATCACATGTCCTTCATTGCTGACAATCCCTAAAACCACGACAGTTGCAGGAAATTTCGTATGTATGACTCGTAGCACATCGGAAGGATCTGCACATAACCAGATGTCATTTCTTCTGTTCACCTTCTGATCCTGGTCAACGTTTTTTTCATCGGAGAAAATCCACAGCAAATCAAGTTCACACGGATTTTTCAGCTTGTTTAAGAGCCTTTTCGATCTAAGTAGGCGATTTTCCCGTGTTTTGTCTGACATAAACTGACCTCTTCGCATAACATATGAGTGATATCTGATCTTTTCATGGACAACATTTCTGATTGTTCCTTCCGACACATGGAGATCTTTGGCAAGTGACCTCATGGATGTTCTGAGATAGTAATCGATGGCCTGCTGCACTTGCTGAATAAATTCAGGTGTTCTGATGATGTCAGAGCGTGAGGCATGCTTTTTAACGCTTTGCTACTGGTGCAACATTGCCATCTTCGGTCTCCAACTCCTTTCGCACTTTGTGGACGAATGATGTTGCGACCTTTAGCTCCAAAATAGCTGTGCTCTGCCTTTATTGCCATGATTACTGCAAGTGTCTTCATGATTTGTGTTACTTGAATGTCCGCCATTTTGCATTCCGGAAACGGAAAGGACATACAATTTACTATAGTGCAGCAGTAGCCAAACGAATGTGTGTCCTCAAATACCTTACACACCCTGTATAATACGGTTTTTGAATGCAAAGAATGTTAAGCCGGCTGAAATTCATCGTCAACTTGTAGAGATTTATGGGGAAAATGTAATGACTAATGGGATGATGAGAAAGTGGGTTAGGCAGTTCAATGATGGACGAAGCACGGAGTGGGCGGCCTTCTGTTGTCAATGATGATTGGGTTGAAAAAGTGAATGAGAAAATTCGTGAAAACAGACGGTTTACAAAAAAAATGCTTCGTAATGAGTTTTCACAAATTTCAAAAACTGTTTTGCATGAGATTGTCACAAATCACTTAAACTATAGCAGGCAGCATCTTTCTATGAAGAGGTCATAGAAAAGTTGTTTTCCCGCTACGACAAATGTCTGACAACGGTGGCAACTATGTAGAAAAATAGTTTAAGAAATGCTCTTTCATGTAAAAAATAAATTTTGTTTTGAAAAAGTGCTTTATGTGTTTTTTTCCAAAACGGTACTTACTTTCTGGACACGCCTCGTAATAGGGATGTTTTTTCGAAATGTTTAGATCTGCTGTGCTACTAAATAACCTAGGTGATATCCGCGGCGTTGTTTGGACTCTTTTTTGATTAAATTTTGCAATATCAAACTATGAATATGCAGTAAAAATCAACACATAAAACGCTTAGAATTAATACAGTAAAAATTCATAATGGAAATTTCGAAAATAATTTTTTTAATTCTTCCAATAGCTGGACTTCTTCAAGTATGGCACTATTAACCTAAATAATTCACGTAATCTTACTTTAAATATACACTTTCGACGATTCAAATCACTTCTTGGGTGGCAGTGCATGTACATGGTCGTTTCTGTCTGTGTGTTCTGTAATCACAACAATATGAATGGGGTTACTCACTACTTGGTATTCTGTTGTTGCAATTCCTACTCTGCTACCGATGTCTTGAAGCAAAACTTGACCATTCATCACTTTGTTTCGTCTAACAGTCGCCTTTTCTTCTGTTGATACACTTGCATCGTCGAGGGCCTACTAAAAACTTCGACGACTGCTTGATCTCTCACGAGTTGCTCAGTTTATCAGTAGTCTGTTAACTCTCTTTTATCTCCAGTTACTGTTTATTTCTAAAGATTTTCAAGAAAATGTCAAATTTCTTGATTACCAAATTCTATGTACCTTTAACTATTTTTCCACATAGTTTCCAAATTTATTTAAGCACTTGTCATAACACTCAATACAGGGTGTTTCATAATTGGTGTCCCGTCTTTAGGTCCAAATAACGACTCAAGGGGAACAGATTTTTTCACCGGGTTTTTTGCTAAACCCACATTTTACATGATGCTCTACAACTTTCTAAATAACACATGGGGTCTAACTCCTACCCCTACAAAATTAAAATTTTCAAAATTTACCCCTTCACCCCCAGGGACGCGAAATGTTTTTATTCTGAATTAGGGGATATTAAAACCAAATAATCAATATTCATTTTTCCCCCGCCTGTTCCCCTTAAGCCGTTATTTGGACCTAAAGACGGGACACCAATTATGAAACACCCTGTATACTTCCGCATGATCACAGCATAAAAGCTGTCGCTAGTGAAGAAAGTCACTTCGTCGCTGAAATACAGGCTGCCAATGATCTCCTTTAGATCCTGGAACTGGTGGTAGCCACTGAACGCGAGGTCCGGACTGTAAAGCAAGTGGTCAAGTTGTTCCTGAACACGAGATCTCATTAGTTGGGAACAATTGACCATCCGCTTTACAGTCCGGACCTCGCATGCAGTGGCTACCACCTGTTCCAGGAGGTAAAAGAGATCATCGGCAGCCTGCATTTCAGCCACGATGAACAAGTGAAAACTGCGTGATTTTCTTCACTGGCAGCAGCTTCTATGAGGTGATCGTGCGGAAGTACATTCATGACAAGTGTTTAAATAAATTGGAAACTATGTGGAAAAATAGTTAAGTGTACATAGAATCTGGTAAAGGAAAATTTTGAAAATATATATAGTTTTGTTTTTATTGCAAAACGGACTTTACTTTACGAATAACCCGCGTACCTTCACTTATAGTTGTACTCTCCAATTTCTTTTAGAAAAATTTCTTACATCTCTCCAAAGATATTAGTCAAAAAAAATTTTGATTTTTATTTGTTTATTTATTTATTCATTCATTTATTTATTTATTTATTACTTTTTATAACTATCTCCCTTACGTGAGTCATTACGTCAAGCATCGCAGCAAACGAATAAGATACGCCCTGGCATTACCTGATCTTAGTCGAAGCAAGAATGTACCTTCACAGTTTCCATCTTGGATTTTAGAAATCAGTATTTTCTCGTTTGCTCAACAATTAAGTTTACACTGTAGCATTTCTCTGGCACCACCTCTTGAGTAAATAAACAAACATAAACCAAATCTCTTTTATATATAGACTAGCTGAGATGCCCATCTTCGCCGAGCTTTTCTAGGTATATAAGGTTTTTCTAAGTTGTTTAAAGTTTGATCCTGCGACTTGTTAATTGTCATTGCATAAGCTGAGCGAACGGTTAATTGTCGACGTTTGAACTCTACAAAATAATCAGTCGCCTGTAACGGTAATCTTGGTATTAAAACGAAATTCCTGCGCCATCCCCGTTGAATATTGTAGCTGGTATTGACCTAATTATTCGTTATTTGCTGTTGTATTGTTTAATACCCAAATCGTTCAACCTAATGACCGTCGACCCTACAATTTACTTCGGATGTTGATGTGGTTTTTTACCCGGCAGGGAGTCAGTACATATTATTTTGCGCCAGCGCACAGAAAGTAGAGTTCATCGGATTTTAGAAAATCACCCCTGGTATGATCCTCTGCACTATGTGCTTATACTTCCGTACGGAATGCAAGGGTGGCATATTTCTGTGTAGTCGAAGAACAATGCTCATACCAAACGTGTTACAAACACCAGTTTTATGCTTACGGTCTTCAAATTTGTCACGTAAATGTTTACGCTCGGCGAAGACGGACTTATATAATAAAAATCTTACCTTCCTGTCTTTGCCGAGCTGATCAAGGCAAAGCGAAGACGGGAAACATAGTTGTTTCTGATTAAAAGTGTATTCTGATGAACTCGAACCCACAATATCAAGGTTGTCGAACACGCCATGTAACCAACGCATTAAAGTATCATTGCAAAAATGTAAGTAATTTTTTTTTTATTACAAAGGTGTTGTGCCCGGCGCAACCGAACAGAGGCAATAAGCAACATTAAACACCCACAGATTGTAGGAAAAGAAATATATTTAGTAACTCGCATATCCAGGATCTACCTTTGCATAGCAATTCTGCATGTTGCGATTGAATGGGTGTATTACAGGTTGAAGTTACATTTAGATCCAGGCCTAGCTTGAACTTGAATGTGCCGTTCGCCAGACCATTAATTGAAGTCCTGCAATTCCACTCATTGCCGTTGTCAGGGCAGTTTTGCCTTCCAATCGAACAGAATGATTTTTCACTTTTTCCAGCAAAAATGATTTACCGGTTTGGTTGGTTGGTTGGTTTGTTTGGTATTAACGTCCTTTTCAACTGCCATGGTCATATCAGGACGGCATTATAGGGGCCGCAAATTTTGCCTCGCAAGGGTTCTTTTACGTGCAGCCGGCAAACGACTACACGTGACTAACGGCTTTACTTCCCTTCCGAAGGAAGTTTGTAATCTCAGGATTTTCCCCCTGAAAAAATCCTCGTCGTCCTCAGCCGGGGGACGCGTCCTCGGGCATCAGAGGAGATCAAGCAACCCTTGAGCCACCGAGATTTACTGGTTTGGCAAGGACAGTCCAACAACAGAGTCTCCCTTTCTGGCGTCTCATTCATACCACATTTAATATGTGATTGTGCACAATCAGCTGTTATTCATTTAAAAGCGATATTTGATCCACAAAGTCTTGAGTGATACCAGTAGATTTGAATCCTAGAACGCTTCAAATTCTTGATCAGCGAACTGATGCAATTGAGACGGCATTCCTGGATAAACCTTCAGTAGGCGTTCATTGTTCGTCAGATATTGATTCAAATCTCTTCTTCACTCGAAGATTGGTTGCTTCTGAGTTGAATTGATGCTGATGGTCTTCTGGCAGAGCGTCTGCACAACTACTCCAAATTCGCTCAAGTTCCTGGGGACCTACAATATGCCAGGATGACTGCAAATAGATGTCTGAGTTAACAAATCTGTAAAGCAATTGCTTCGCGCATCACATACAATGATGCCATTCTTCATCGCCCTTTAACAGTTTTAGAGCTTCTGAAAACTCCTGGAAAGTATCTTGCAATACACCAACAACTCTTCGAAGATCTTCAAATGATTTTGGACCACGAACATAGCATAGCAATCGATGATGTCGACTTCCACACTCCGTTAGATTAGCATAGGCTTCTTCAACTTCCAAGATTGCCTTAAATTTTCGCTTCTTCAGCGCTATTAACCTATTCATTAAGAATCGTTAATCACACTGTTTACTAATTGTTATTACACGCATCAAACAATTATTGATCTATTTTTCGAATCTACCACATGTAGAATTGAAGTAGATAATTGGTGTTATATTGTTAAATAAAGGATATTTTTAATTGTTTTTTGGTCGCGTTATTTACTTTTGTTAGCATTACAGCCCGTCATATGACGGGTACCACAACAGTCGAATCTTTTAATTTGATTTTAATTTAACGCAAATAATTTTTTTATAAAGGCCTATTGTTGCAGAAACTTTGTTTTGCATAAGATATACATTGTGGTCCGCGCATATTGTTGCTCATGCAATGTCACTTCATGACGGACGGATCAAGCAAAATATATATATAGATATATTATTTTTACTCCAACTCCCCTTTGGGCCAACCTGACACTCACCACAAGTAAACCTTCCTCTGAACCTAATGAACATACAGGGTGATTCAGTCAATTTCTGACCATTTCACTCGAATAATGTGCATTAGGTTAGAATGGTGCATAATAAACAATTGAAAGAATATGAGCGCCATATCGAATTTCTAAATAGTTGGAGTTTGTATTGTTGCAACGGCGCTGCATGAAAATCGTATTGTTGAAAAATGGCGCCCGCATTAGCAGAAATGCAAGGTTGTCGAATGGTATTTCGAGACAAAATCACCTGTAACCGTGTAAAGGAAGTTCCGGAAAGAGCTTAAGTGTCGAGACGCACCAGGCAGACAAGCAATTATGGATTTTGTCAAGCAGTTTCCTGCCACTGGATTCGTTAAAGGCAAGAAAAAAGGCGAAAGCGAAGCTCGTGTTCGAACGGCCGAAGTTGTCGAAAATGTTCGCACAAGGTTGGTCGATTCCCCTACCAAAAATCTGTTCGCCTGCGAGTCCTGACCTAAACCCATGTGATTTTTATTTCTGGGGGTTCCTTAAAGACAATGTGTTCACTACAGCACCAAGAAACCTAGACCAATTGCGACAAAGCATCGTCGACTGCTGCACCCTTGTGGATGCAGAAATCCTGGATAGAGTTATGAACAATTTCACCATTCGGCTGCGAGCAGTTCAAAACGTTCGTGGTAGCAACATTGAGCATATCATCAAGACTTTTCCACGGGAATAAAAACTCCGAACTGCCTAGAATGTCATACTGAAATGCTAAGTTTGTTAACATTAATGGGTCAATACATCATAGTACTGAAATGGTCAGAAATTGACTGAATCACCCTGTATGTTGTGAATATGAGCTCAATTGAACAAGTGGTTCAAAAGTTTTTGATACATTTACATCCTTACACTGATTTTTATATACAGGGTATCTAAAAAGTCTATTAACATGGCAGATATTTCAAAGCTGCCAGTTAGGTGAAATCTGATGAGTGTAGTTTAGTGGAGTGGGGAATTCATTGCCGCACTCAAATTTGACTTTGACCCCCAAATTTATGTTCATCCATTTGCTAACTCGAAAACTATTAAAGAAAGAGAAAAATTTCCAACTGCTATCCTGTAGAGCAACACCACATTAGTCTAAAAACAATTTTTATTCACACACTTCCCCTAGAAAGATTTGAGAAAATGGGCGAGAAACAGTCACTCAAGGTCAGCTTCTGTGGCCAGTTTGGCTGAGGTTTCTAACACATTTGAATTGCAGTGAAGCACACTGTTGGGAATTTTCTTTCCTTGAGTGACTCTTTCAACCTTTGAGTGAATGACTGAGGTTTCAAAAATCATTTACACAAAACCAGTTGTGTATAAAATCAAGGATTACGATGGTGATGAGATCGCTTGTATATTCTACGAACAAGAGTTACAAAAGATGAAAAAACCCGAAGTATTTAACATCGAGAATATTATTCATTGGCGCACATGACGCGGTGTTTGTGAAGCTTTTATGAAATGGCAGGGTTACCCAGACAGCAGGAACAGCTGGGTTCGAGAGGCAGATCTTTTAAACGTTTGACAAATCATGTTCTGTGTCAGTTGGGATCGTGATTAGATATCATGTATGAATACTCAGATTTCTGTTACGTAGCCATCAAATTCACCTACGGGAGAGAAAAATCGTACCAATACAACAGCTCATTTTATTACACAAATACCGCGAACATTACATTTCCAAGGACAATGGGAAATTGCTCTAACAGAAACATATTTCCCAGCCCTTTTCAATTTCATTATGGCTGTAAAAAATACTTTTAAAATCGGCTTTAAGGATGATCAGTCGAATTAACCATTACACCACCTGTTAGAATGCCAGCACTCATATCTTTCAGACTTGAAGTGGAATTGGTTTTACAATCACTTTTGAAAGACGGTCTTTCTTTTCATAACCCTGTTTTGCTACATCCATAAGTTTTTGTATTATGGATACTCTAGCGCCGAATTAGCAGACATGCACCTCGTTTATGGGCGTACTTCAGGGAATAGTAGAGCTGCTCGGCGTCTGTACCAAGATAGATTTCCGGAAGTCACGTCATGAAACTTTAAAGCGCTTAAACTTTTTAACAGAGCCTCAGATCGAAATATGCGACTAGACTTTTTTGCTCAGAATTTCACCCTCTATCTGCCTTTTCATTTTGGTACGACCTTTCAGAATCACCTTGTATAATAATATCGAATTTAAAAATAGCCAAAATTTAAGGACAAGTCTTTTTTAAATAATGCAAAAAAAAATATTTTTAATATCTTTAGTTGTTTTTTTTAACGATTTTTAATATAACAGAATGGGTCACACTTTCATGACAATAGCTAGAAAATCACATAAAGGAATTCAATATCTCCCTTCCCCACCCTTTTGTTGAAAGCAATGACGTGGCATTATCTAACTTCCTTATTTTCAGAAGAGAACATTCTCTAATGACGTCATCAAGAAAGGATTTCCTCAGCAATGGTTTTAATTCTTGCGAAATAACTTATGAAAAAATATAAAAAAAAGTTTTAAAACATAAGGAATCATTTTAATATAATTCAATCATTAAATGAATCAACTTTGCCTTTGAATTTTATAATAAATTCATATATTTAGATGTTGCTAAGTTTCTCCATCTCAAGTACACATACTTTCTAAAATGTCGAATATTATTGATTATTAATAAATTTGGGGTATATAATTTATTTGCAATTAATTAGTAAGCTTTCAAGAATTCAAGAAATGCAGTTTAAAGTGTTTGTCCATGATAGAGAATTTCTTATAAGCTTTTTTTATCGTCATGAATTCACCCCCCTCCTTTCACAACACCTGTGAAAAATCATTATTTGTTTATTATTTTTTATCATTTAATTTTAAAATTTAAAGCGATATATTAGTAATGAAGAGTATCTGAAAAAAAATTAACAATTTATCTATAATAGAATTTCAGTTATATGCATTTAAATTTTGTAATGTGTTATCTGGAACTGACAGAGCTGTACCTCGCTAAATTCGGCCAGGTTCGCTGGGAAAAGGTTAATGTTGAGCCTAATACATTCTTCGAGGAACAAATTTCTTTAAATGCTGATTACAATAAACCATTTAAATCGGTGTCAGGTTTCTCTGTAACGTTAAGGTACCTCAAGACGATGCCCCCCATTCAAAAAGATTGAAAAATTTAAGAGCTACAAATTACAAAGCAAACTTGAAACCATTGATTTTCTAAAAGATCATTTTATGGGAGCTGGTATCGAGACAAAGTTGGTCAATGATTTCATACAGTTACTGGTGCTCCTGAACAATTCATAGAATTCCTTGCAGTCGTAAACATAGACTTTATACCTGATCGGTTCCTGAATACGAAATTGAAGACTTCCTTGACTATGCCCTTAAATAAAACAATGGTTCATCAGTTGTATTATTTTCGACGCACCTGACATCTCGGAGCAACACATCTTAAAAATTCCTCAGGGGTATTATGATAGTCGTAGAAATGTTGTTGATGTGCTCGTTAAATTGAATCCACCGAAAGAACATGCTATGTACAACATCAATCTCACACCTAATTAATGTTTTTGTTTCAAATGCAAGGAGGGGTGGTACCTTAGTTTTCATAAAGGCTTGTATTACACATTGGGTTTACAAGCCAAACTTTCCGCGAGGTAAACATGGTTATTATCTGTACACAGACATCATCCAATCTCAAGTTGTGGGAAACATATTCTCCACTCCTGCAGATCATTCCAATTTCACATGCCCGATGAGAAGTTATATATCAGACTTGTCACTTACTAGACTACTTTCCCTTAAGTAAAAATGTCACTGACATGATTGAAATTGCTGTTCGTTCAGACCACGGTGAATTGCTCGTGTCCTTACTGGGGAAAACCATCGTGAAATTACATTTTCGTAAGAAACAACTGTAGAGTGAAGTTGATTTCCTTTCTCTCCTCATAAATAACTTCAAGATGCATATACCCTATTAACCGAACCAAGAAGCAATTTCACGTTACTGTTTAAGTCAGAGTGGTAATGGCTTAGCTGTGTTTAGAGGGTCAGTGTTTCAGAGAGGTGACGAAATCGCTTCCATATTTTCAAATCTGTTTCGCTTTGCAATTCCATTACTCAAATCTATGGGTAAAATTCTAGATAAGCATAAAATTCTAAAGGGCGCTGCTTCTGTTTTTAATGACGTGATACACGGTCAAAATCTCAAGCAGTTGCTGTCAACATGAATGAAGGAAGCAGGTGGTAGTGCACTTCAGGACGTGGGAGCTAGAGTTCAACGTGGAAGAGGGTGGGTTAAAAGACGAATTTCTGCAATGACAACTCATTCGCACATAAAAAGACCTAGTGGCAACAGTTTGGCTGAGTTTCTGTTGAATAGATACAGTCGAAGAAACGGTAAAAGCCAGACATGCCGTTCAACAAAGCAGAAAAAATCTCAGAAGAGAAGCCAGAAGAAGACAACGAAAAGAAACGGGAAGTCACATTCTAAGAGAATTTTACACATACATTCTTTTAGAATGCATTTTCGCCTAAGATGTACAGGGTGTTGCAGATAACTGCAAGGCAGTATAACGGGAAGCCTACCCACTCGATTGCAGTGGTGAGGTTAAGTACTACAAACGAAGGGAATAAGAACGACAAAACCATGACAGTTTTGATGTTCATCCCTCCTCCCTGACTGTGGAAACTGCTGACTGCTGCAGGCCACCTTCATCTCCCTCCATTCTGCCAATCGACTGAGCCAGCCCCTGCAATCGAGCGGGTAAGCTTCCCGGTATACTGCCCTGTAGCTATCTGCAACACCCTGTATATTGTAAAGAGGTGCGTTGTTGGCACGTTCCGTCACAGTAATCGCAACGAAAACCTCGGGTATCTATCAGCAAAACATTGGTTAATATTACTCATGTCTGGGGAAAATGATCCACTATCTGTCACACTAACTTGGTTGATCCCTCCAAGAAGTGGTAGAAGGGAATACGACAATTTATTGGACTGAAGCAATACACAAAAGCTCTTCAAACAAGGTAATATACACTTCCTAGGGCTCCCCACTCTAGGGGCAATTCAGAAATAAACAAGAATGATTTATCATTATTTTCTCGTTAAATTCACTCATAGCACGTTGTTACGAGTTGTTTGATATATTACATGCCATGTTTTAGCATTGAAAGTTCCAATGGTACCATATGCTATCATATGGCACCATTAGGGCACGTGCTACTAAGCCAATAACCATTATCATTATTTACTCGTTATAGTCACTCATGGCACGTTTTTACGTGTTGTTTGATATATTACGTGCCATATCTTAACATTGAGAGTTCCAGTGGTACCATATGGTATCATATGACACCATAAATGCACGTGCTACTAAACAATAGCCATTATCATTATTTACTCGTTATATTCACTCATGGCACGTTCTTATGAGTTGTTTGAAATATTAAATGCCATATCTTGGCATTGAAAGTTCCATTTGGTACCATTAAAACACATACTACTAAACATTTCACACCAACATTATTTACGCGTTATATTCATTCATGAGACATCCTTGCACGTGCCATTAGACCAATACCTGCTATCACTAGTTACTCTTATATATTCGTTCATGATATGTTGTGACGATTTGTTTGATATATTACATGCCATATCTGGTTATAGGAAGTTTTTAAGGGGGTATCATAATGGTACCATTAAAGCACGTGCCATTATAGTACGTACTTATTCCGTCTATCTCACGTTCGTACTTGTTCGTGCTGTGTCCCATATTAATGGATTGGTGAAAACAGACTTTGAAAAAGTTAATTCGTTTTAAAGATATCGTAATAAATACTAAGCTCCCTAGGAATAAAAATTTTTTTTTGATTTATAGACTGAACTGCCCTTTCAATAATCGTCACACACCTGCATCCTGCACGCGCACCATCTTATTTACCTTTAGAACACGCGCAGAGACGAACCCCTGTATGTTCTCAACACGCGTTTTCCCGAATGCGAGGATAATTCCTGTCTTCCAGCAATTCAATACATGCACTCTTTCTATTGCAACGCAATGAATTGTGGGATTGTCTACAGACAGACAGGCGGACGGACAGACAGCTGGACAAACCGATCACATAAGCACATTTCTATATATAGAAAATGTGCTAAAAAACTGAGCAAACATTGAAAGAACACAAACAAGATAAGTCAATAGAAATTTCTTGGTAAGGAAATAAACAGTAATAAAAGTTCTATAGTAATGGTTGGTTGGCTTTAAAATAAGTCAAAATCTAGTTTAGATTGGGGTAAACTAAAGAAATGAACTTAGTTATCAGTAAATGGCGTTCCTTTATCACATTCAAAGTACTCATTATTAGGGTCAGTCGCAAAGATAGTTACACGTAAGAAATTAAAGGTTAAGGTCGAAAAACAATCGATGACGTTGGCTCTCTTCGTACAGGTAAGTGAGAGACTTTTTATTTTTAACACAATTCGTTTATAAATTAATTGTCCGCCTTAGTTAATTCCTTTTTGTTTCTTGTTATGTCTAAGATGTTTTAGATTAGCTAAGTCTTTTCGGTAATCAAATATCTTTTATTTTGCTTTTAAATAGATTCGATCTTTGGTAAAGATAAACTGAAAAGAGGGACTGAGGCCGTGAAGGGTGCGGTTGAAGAACCTCGCAGCTCGATCGGCGAGAGGGCGTCTGACAGTGGGGGGGCGGGGCGGGGGTCAGTCGACTAAGATAGTCATACCAAGAGTGGGATAGGGCGTGTTAGTAAAAGGGAGCCACCCACTACCCGCTGCAAAAGACAACATTGCGCTAAATCACTCTGACAGAAAATTCGGCATTAACAGAAAATGTCAACATCAACACATTCGGGAATAACAACATCAACACATTCGGGAATAACAACATCAACACATTCGGGAATAACAACATCGATCGATTACACTTTGGTCTTTTCATTGTTAGGTCGGAGTTTTTGAAGGACTTCTGAAGCGTGTTTTTTAACTACCAAGGTTTTATCACAAAATTTACTTTCAGTAAGGATCTTAGGTTATTTCACCATTTCTTAATTCTCTTAGAATAAGTATTTGTCCAGATTTTATAATTAATATCCAAACATTCTATATTTTTTTCTTTTCTTTTAATCTAGGTGTTTCCACCCCTTCTTGTAAGTTTAGGACAGGATTCAGGAAGTGAAAAGTCAGGTAAGTTTTTCTTTTTTTTCTCAAGGTTATTGGGGTCAAAACAAGGTAAGTCTTTACTCTCCCTTATTTTCCTTCCGTTAGAGTAACTTGTGCGATTAAAGTTGGCGGGGCCCCCAAAAGAAAACAGGAACATTTGTCTTACTTTCTATCTTCTCGTATCACGAAGGTCTTTGAAGTGGTTCCTGGCATTCCAAAAGACGTCCGGGTTCGTCGTTTCGCAACAAATGGGTTATTTTTCCTTTGCAATTCAGCGTTTAGGTTAATTAATCAGTTCATAAAACATTGTTAAATAAACAAAATCCGTAGTTAGCAGAAAAGTCTACTTATCTTTATTTCTTATCCAATCGCAACAGAACCTCGTCGTTCGAATTTTCCTTGGCAACAATGATTTTATCTTTACGTTCCAAATTCTGGCAGAAAGACGTCGACTCTGCTCGGAGTGAATTTTCGGATTCTTCTCTTCGACTAATAGCAGATAACGATCGGCGGGGTATGGTGAATCCTCGTCGATAATATGTGTTAGGACAACACCGTCCGTCGATGGCTAAAATAACAGTTCCTTTTTTTTCAGAATGGCGGGCGATCCTCCTCACCTTATGGCCGTCTGTTCATTCCAAAAGCTTCTGTGTTTCTTTTTTTTTTTAACAATCTACCCACGATAAAAATTTTCACAACTAGGCTCTTATTGTAAAGTATTGTTGCCTAACAGCTGGCTGAAACAATGGGAAAATATACGTCATCCAAAACAATAAAAAGCAAATTATCCGTCGTCGAGATTTAACTTTCTTTTCCTTTCCTTTACTCTTAATCACAACAAAAAAATATGAAGATAACGGGCCGGAGGGATCCGTTATAACATGCAGGTATGGCATCCTTGATACACCACATGAGCACCAAATGTCTCAGCTGCGATTTAGACATTTTCTCCATTCCACACATGAGCAGTCAACAGGAAAAAAGCCATGTCACAGGAATTATCAGTCAACCAACAGCCATTATCAGTCAAGACGGCCCACTGAATTCTTTGTACCAGATTTGGCGGATTTTTACATAGACCTCAATCAAATTACATTGAGTTTAGAAGTGATCATCAATAAAGGAGATGGGCCACAAACCAGCTGGTGATAAAACAGGACTTGTGAACCTTTTCTTACATTCGCTATTCTCACAAGTTGACTGCTGCCTGGGTGATACGTTGGTTAGTCATAGCAATAACTTAAACCCACACAGAGTTTATTTTGAAACTCTTTTGAACTACGGACAGGCCTCCAAACTATCAGCTCAAGACAGCAGGTTATTATACAGACATGTCCGGAAAAATGGAAAATGTTGACAATACAAGCAACGGGCTTAAGTCCCCTAAAAAACTCGCATGAAACGGTGTTTACTACATCGAGGGACCCCCTCCATATAGACATCTTTCGGTAGAGTCAATTGCTGCTAAACTCTATGGATTTTTGCCTGAGACTTTACAGAAGTAAACCAGCCTTTGCTCTGATGTCTGATGCAGCTAATCATAATTATCAGATTATATTCCAAAAAGCAATGCTGAATTTTGAGAGGGTTGAAGTTACACAGCTACATTATTAGCACTCTATATAGACTCTACAAACCACAATACGTTTTATCTGATTTGTCGAGTTGAAATGAGGTCGTCAAGCATCGGAGCAGGAAAAGAAATTACGTCATACAGACCGTACCTACTGGCCAGGTTCTTACTTATTTGATTTTTGCATTCACGAGTGAAGCACAGAATGGTTTTTTAAATACAACCCATTCAACTTTCAACATTTCAATGTATCTCTCTTCTCCCTGGTCATTAGACACTCAAGCAATCTCTCTATATCTGCTGACATCTACCTGGTTCCTACCTGAGAAAGATTATTCACTCCATGAAAACATTTGGAATTTGGAAAAAAGACAGGGATGTAGACATCGCCCAGTTTGATTACGGGAATGTATACACATTTCTTGGCTTTGATCTTTCTGGAGATCAGAATTACTAGGTAAACACAAAAGTTCTTGCCGTTTTTAATTCTGGAGAACAAAATGATGTAAAAAAGTAGTGTATCGCTAGTTTGCAAAGTAATTTCCATTGGCATCTAGCACAGCTAGCATTCTAGCAACGTGTCTCCAGTTAATCAATTCCCTGGCTGTAAAACTTGCCGGTCTTAGACTCAAAGAAGTCCGCGAGTGCCTTTCGCAGGTCTGTATCATTGGTGTAGGATTTTCCATGAAGATGGTTGTCCAGAGAATGAAAAAGGAGATAATCAGTTGAAGCAAGATCTGGTGAGTAAGGTGGATGACACAATATTTACCAGCCAAGCCGCTGTATGGTTTCCCTGGCATCTCGTAGTGAAGCATCTGGCATCTAGTCCACCAGACACATTAGACTACAGGGCTCATCAGAAATAGCAAATTCTCCCGACCTGAATTTCTGGAACCAATGCCTTGCAGTGCGTTTATTCACAGCATCATCCCCAAATGCAAAAAACATTTAGCGACTTGATAATGCTCCTGACAACCCCACCTTGAAGTCATAAAGCTAACAACACCTAACCATCTCCTTCGATACCTCCATTTGTCTTCAGTGCTGCACGAGATGTGATTGATGTGAATGCCCAACAACCCTGTATTTATACAGGCTAACCTTCCTGCTCCCACCTGATAGATTTTGGACCACACTGTATACACATTTGCATATCTTCTATCACTTCCTTTTATGGCAACATAAAAACGGCAAGAACTTTTATGGTTACAGATAGATACAATCTTATACGTAATGGTATGCTAAGCGTTGAAGTTCGGTTCTCTTTACTTTAGCTAACTCAGTGGATCTGGTTGCATATTGTCAGTAGAAAAACCAATCAATAAAGACAGAGCCGTGAGCTTTGATTTCACAACTTAAGATTGATGGATAAGCAATAGCCATGGAGAGCTCTCGACAGAGACCCATTTACATGTCCTATGGCAAGAGGTGTTTTCCCTGCTGATTTGATACTACATCTCAAACCTGTTCACCCATCTTTACTCATAACTATTACAGATGAATCCAATAAGCACGCTACCCACTGGGTGGCCTTCTTTACAACACCCAACAAACAAACATACATCTTCGATTTTTTTTTGAATGTTTCTTCAAGAACAATTCCAACCATTCATGTTCACGCACTCGGAAAAATGGACTTACAACACGAGAATAGTGTATATCAGATGTCTGACCATGTAGCCTTAACTGAATACATACCTGAAATTAACTGCTCGGGATTATTTTATGGCTGCCATAGTGAACAATACTTATACAAAAGAAATAATTCTAATCGACATACTCGTGAAATATAAATTCATTCAAGATGAATTTACTAACTCTGACTTTAATCCCTGTAAAAAGTCCAAATGGAACCAATATTGTCGATCTTTAAATTACCTTGTATAATTATTCTAATTATTTTGTTTCAATCAATTTTTGTATTTATTTGTTCAAATAAATTTTTTTGAATTCAGTAGGAATGCTTGAGATCTTCATATTGATTTCCTCTGAATGACACCGTACCTTTTTTTTATTCCATGTGATAACATCAGATCTCTTTCGCAGTCTCTCAAAGAGGCTATCCCGCGGAGGGGTCTGTTCAACAAGTTAACTCATTATGCTACCTATGTATTCACCCTCATCGGTTCCACTAGCCATCAAAACGTTATCATCATTGTTGTTTTTTTCTTTTAAGCCTGCAGACGAATGATAATCAAGTGTATAGACGACTTGTTGAGAAAATATATAAGAAGGTATCTCTTGAAGGGAATGTGGGGATAATGGTTGGTGTATTAGCAATGCCAAAGGTGGAGTTTGAGGGTCGGTTAAGGTTGAAAAACTCGTTTGTTTTGGACCGGCTTCATGGGGCTTAGCTCTTTGATATTTTTAAAGTATATTTCAATAAAGGTCCATTTTCTGATATATGAGGGCGAGTCAAATAAAACCTGCAAAGTTGTAATTAAAATTCCAAATTTAGCCCCACAGTGTTGTCATTCTGCAGATTCATTAAAAATGAGTTGTAGAAATATACAGTAGGTGGCAGGAAAGTAGTGACAAGCAAACAATGTCACCACAGGAGTTTAAAGATGGTCGTCCCACTTCAAACATGCACCAAAGAAGAACAGCATTCAGTTATCCGATTTTTGAGTACTGAAGATGTGAAACCTATGGAAATGATATAGTGGGCTGAAACATGACTAATGTCTTACAATTCTGCAACTTCATTAATCGTTACTCTGCGATTTTCCAATACTAAGGTTTCAACTTTTGCAATATTCTCTGGCGTCACAACTTGTTGTGCCTGATCCAGCCGAGGGGCATCTGATGCTGCTGTCACACAATTTGTAAACTTCACACACCATTCATAAACTTCCTGCTGTGACAAACATGCATCACCATTCATTAACTTCTTTGGTGCATGCTTGAAGTGGGGCAGCCTCTTTAAACTGCTGCTGTGAAGATGTTTGCTTGTCTCTACTTCTACATATCATTTTTAACAGATATGCAAAATTACAACACTGTGGGTAAAAATTTGGAATTTTAATTACAATTTTGCGGTTTTCATTTGACTCACACTCGTATATTCAAATTTGGAGCTTTTAAAATCTCACTGATTTGCGAATCCAGCTGTTTATTACGTTTTTTCTCTCCATCAACACCCATCTGTTGAGCATTGCTACGTTCAGTGGGTAGTGATGTAGGTGCACTCTGTGTCGAGGTGTGAAGAAGCCTTTGATATTCCTGAGATGGCAGTAAAACATACTTTTGCATGTTATCAACTAATTAGTTTATTCAAAATAGTTCCAGCCATACTTCCTAACAAAAGTGGTAGAAGGAAACCATTTCCATGTTGATTCAGATAAGCTTTCTTTGCCCTTAAAGAAATTTTTATGGGCTAAACCTTTAATCTTCTTCAAATGCTGTCTAATGCTCGGCATCCAGAAGACTTTATGAAGTATAATGTTATGACAGATCTCACACAGAGCTTTCACTTGATTAAGAGTAGCATCTTGCATTAATATTTTCCTATGCCTGGGTCTGGAGTGTTTCTAAGCTCCAAGAAAATGACAATGTTTTACAACCAGAGATATCATCATTGTATAAGTTCGATAGCCTTTCAACCGATAGCCTTCTTTAAACCCACGTTTTATCTATATAGATCAAGATAGGTCTTTTGTGATGAAAAATCTTACTCTCAATCTCAGAACATCAGGACAGCTCTGAGTTAAATCAAGTAGTGAAAAACTTTGGGGCTTCTGTATGGCATCTTTAAAGACTTTGATGAGTGAACGACTGTACCCTGTTTGCGAAACAAAGGTAAGAATCTGTCCTACATCTCTTGGTGACGTTAGCACAAAGATGAACTGGGTGTTTAAACTTATTGTACAGATGATTTTCGAATGGGCGAAGAGGTTCTGTGTTATTAGTAGTACAGGGAATCTGTAACGCGTGTACATTTTTTTCAACAATTTCATTATTTTTCACCTCTTTTAATAAATTGTCTAAAATCAATAACACCTGTTCAGGAATGCGTTCATGTATCAACTTTTCATCAGATACTCTGGCATGAAATGTAATGTTAGGTAGGTTCAGATTTTTAACAACTGGAGGTATTAATTTCCCAGGTAAATTATTTCTGTAGGAGATGGGTCCATCAATTTATCTGTATACTTTAACAATTGTGCTATTAGGTTGGACTTATCACTACCTGAACTACCTGCAACAAGAACAGATGCATTTATTTAACAGATGCATTTATTTCCATGATGATGATGAGGAAATGACCAAGGCGAAGGAAAGTTTCACAAGGGTTTACAAGAGCTTTGTTGAACGCTGAATGAGGCAACTCTCTTTTGAAGGGACTTTATTTAAAAAATTCACAATATACATAATTCAATCTCAGTAAAATTATCTGATGAACAGTCTTGACATGAAGGGGTTACAGGTAAGACAGTTTTTGCAGAAACAGAATTTTTCTTAGGACGGTTTTTGTAATGACGGAATTTCTCTGAGGACTGTGTTTGTCCGGACGAAATTTTTCCGTGGTTGGTTTTTGCAACGACCGAACTTCTCTGTATACAGTTTTTGCGATGACGAAACTTCTCTGCAGACAGTTTACGCAAATCGAGCATAATTGGCTAAAAACATCGAAAAATGCTTTTCCTACCACAAGCTCTCTTTGCTCTACAGTAGTTCTATCATGTGCAAATCAAATCACTTAATCTGTGCGTGTTAAGAGTATCAACCTGTCTAAGATAGAATACCGCTATAGAGAAATATCTGAAACCAAAAAACAGCTTAAAATGGTTAATTTTAAGTTTAGATAAAAAAAAGTAAATTGTATAAATCAAAAATATAGAAACTCTAAACTAATGTTAACCTATAATCAATATGTTAGTAGATTAATTGCTGCAGTGAAAGTAGTGTTTTACACAACAATAAAATGCAATGAAAGATAACACTTTTTAACAACATACAAAACAATCGTGATTATACATCAAAGAGCGAACTTATTTATAAACCAAATCTCATCTAACATTAATGCCGTAAGACCCCGGACGAGCTTATCTTCAGAGCAAACTGTTCACTAACAACACTGGAACGTTTCGTGCACCCCTTTTTCACTGGGAAGAGGACGATAACCTGAAATATACCCTGCCTTAGGAATGATCTACAGTGACACAAAAATAGCACTATAAGCAACTGCACTGGAAGTTATCCAATGTGATGACAGATAAACAATTGTGTCATTTAGCTACAAAATGGTGATAGATTGAACTAGACTTGAGTGATGAAAGACGCATGGCACATAATATGCAATTTAACCCTATTATAATACACTGCTTAGTAAAAGCAACATTGTTATGGAAAAGATACTAGGGCGTCACTTCTCAGTCTTAAACCTCGACAACTTTTATCACAGCTTGACATAGCCTCCACCTCCATTAATGAAAGCTGAAAGTCCCTCAGGGAACTGTCCGAATATCAAGATCTTCTATTAAGAGCTCCCATAAGAGAACTCTCGACACATAATGAACTGGCTAGCATTTACATGGACACAGTTTCAATGGCCTATAGGAGGAAAACCATCTCTTAATTGTGGAGCAAATTTATTCACTGTGACGCACTAGACTTCTGCGTTTGTCATTGAGCGCAAAACTTTATCCGACGTGACGCAGGCCTATTTCTTGCTTCGACACCTTCCTTCGGTTGGCTTAGCTGCTAGCCAGCCGGTTACTTTCCACCTGCACTTGCGCAGCAATTCTTGCTGTTCCACTCTTTAATTCCTCCTCCTTTCACGTCTCCATTGCTAACTTTCACCTTCCTCCTCACACATCTAACCTCTGATCTCTTCCTGATTTTTCTGTCCATTTCCTGTTTTGCTCCTTCCTTTTCCTTTATGCCAGACATGGTGGGAGCTTTGTTCCAATAAAAAAGGATCACTTGCTGTCAAAGCTCACCCAAACAATGTGACAGTTATCTAATCTATTTAATCCTGATTGGCCAGGTAACTTGTATAAGGTTATGTCACAAGTTCCGATTTTAGGGGACTCTGATTTGGTGTTTTAATTACCCATCAGTTATTTGGATGTATAAATAATTTCTTTCCCATGATCCTGTTAATTGTATTTTGCTGTATTGTATGTTATTTTCTTGATCTTGTTGAATCCCTGAAAATCAAGAATAAGCCCCACCCCCCAAGAACTGCTTAAACAGCAAATGACACCAAACTTGATTCATATAGCTTTGAATACCTTCCTGATACAAAATATCAATTTTATTTTTTTCCTGTCATTTTTAATAAAGAAATCAGAATTTAAAGGTCACTTCCGGTAATACAAATTCAGTTTGATTTTCGTCAAAAACTACTGCAAGAGCGCGTTACTAATGACGTCAGGTTTGCCCAACATCGCAAACTGCCCTTGCTTTGACCGCTATTGCGCATAAGCTCAAAGCAACTTTAATCATTGTTGAATCTGCCTGAAAAATTCGTCAGCAAGGTTTATTGTTGTGCATTTAGTTGCAACAATTCATCTATGAGTGGGGACAAAGTAAGTTTTTTCGGATTTCCGATTCTAAAGATCCAACTTTAAAAAGGCAATGGCTGAAAATTATTAACAGAGCCAATTTCCAACCGACGAATACCACTAAACTTTGCCACATGAAAATCTTTCACAATAATACATTACCCATGAAGAAGTTTACATGGAAGAATTAATAATGAGGTTTCATGAATTTTTAATTCTGGAAGAAAAAGAAGCCATGAAGAAAGAATTTCACCTCTCTTCATGACAGCTTCAGTGCCCAAAAAAACCCAATTTCAGAATATTTCTAAAAACATAAATCGATGTAATAAATTGAAATTTAATTTAAGTAGATATTTAGCTTTAACGCTGTTCATGGCAGGTGGCATACTCCCAGCTGGAGGCTATTCCATTGCACTATGGGTGAGCTGAAAGCTGCGATTTCTGGTACTGGGAACTGCATTCATGCTATCCCCAAAAAATTTTGGGGAGGCTGTAGCCTGGTGGGCTTTCACTGAAACACAACTTCTCTGAAGTTAAGCAACATCAGGCTCACAATCTTCACCCCCCCCCCATCGGCTGCTGTGGCCATCATACAGCAGTCCTTAACATAGATTCATCCGGGGACAATTCGTCGGCCTCAGGTCATACAGGCCCTGGATGGACGTACTGGATCACCGGTACTAATTTATGTAATAAAAACAAATTTTATAAGAATACAATAATATTTATTACTATTAAGGCTTTAGGAATAACGTACATTGCATTCACGTACATAAAGTACGTGTACAAATAATTCTATAATAAATATCCCAGTTCCCTCTTTTGTTTTCCTAATCACTGTTACAACTAAAGAGGGAATTGGGCATCTGTTTCTTTTTCCAAGATGATGCCAAATCCATCTTGTAACAATTAGCTCTATTTGCCTAACCATGACCTCCTTTATTATTACAGATATGTTTTACGGAATAATTTTCGTTGTTGCTTTTGGCATTTTTTCTGTAATAATAAAGACGGCTATGGCCTAACTGTGACCACCAAGAGAGCAGGCCTCCGCAATGAAACTGAATACATTGTCATAGATAGTGCAAATTCAGGGCTTATTATTGGTAGACATACGAATAACAATGCACTGTCTATGTGATGCAACAATGTATTCACTTTCATTGCGTGGGGGGGGGGGTTCTCTCTCGATGGTCACGGCCTAACGCTTGTCAACAATAGACATCTACTAACCAATCAGCTGTCTATGGCAAACTTTACGTCACTCAAAGCTTTCTCTGTTAAAAACGTTTTCTAACTGAGGGGGTTGAAATATCAATTAGATGTTTATATTTTAAAAAATTTAACAAGCTGTGTCACAAAATTATTTTAAGAAAATAAAAAAAAATGTCATTTTAATTTTTGTTTATCTGACAATAATGGAATGTTGATAAAGGGTCCGATGTCGCATATTTGTTGCCTCTTTATTAAAAAATTTGTAACCTTTTCTCTAAAAACCTGAGCCATTGTTTTTTTTATGCTTCATTCTTTTTGATTATTTATTATCTCAATAGCGAAATTTTTGGTGTCATTTGCCCTTTAACTTAGACCGTGGTCCCATTAACGTCACTGACTGACTGTTTTTGTACATCTCAATTAAATACCGATTTCTTTTGTTTATTCAGTATATGTTAATTCCATTATCAATCTTATGAGCTGTCCTGTGCGACGGGTGGGGAATGGGGGCTGATATTGCTGCTGGTGTGCTTGCTGGCAGTAGGGTTTGCTTCCAGGATATGGGAAGGGTTTTGAACGAAGAGGACCTGCGATGGTCTCTTATGTGTACTAGTTGCGCATATGGTGACCACGTGGATTTGTTTTCTTCATGTTATTCTCCGTTGCAACCCTTTCCCTCTATCTTTGAACGGCTCCTTTTGCTGGCTAGTGACCCTGTGGCAGCTCTCTCTCTTACTTTCTCTGTGATCATTGCAAAGGGTCAGTTTCTGCGTTATCATGCTGATGAAGAGGGCCTAGTCCTTGAAATATACATACATGCATTAAAATTATTATGTGGAAAAGTGTTTTCATTATTTTTATTGATTTTACATGCAAACTTCCATGACCTGATTACTTTACAGGATGTACTAATTTGTTTGAAATGTTGATTTTAATTTTGAGTTTAATAAAATTATTTCATATACATTTAAAATGGTATCCTGTGTGCCATAATACCTACTATTGATGTCATCTGTTTTGTTTGGACTAAACCAAATAAACATATAATTATTTTGAAATTCTGAGCATTTTATTTATTTCAAAAAATAGTACTTCATGCCAACAAAATACAATAGTCGTTGTGGTTTTAGGATAGTTTATAACTTTTTATTACAAATAAATGGAGAGGGGGCACATTACCACCTTCAATTTTACCCTATTCAAACATTCCAAGTCGCAAGTTTATGGATGATATAAAATCGGCAGAATACTTTCTCATTAAACAGAAAGAGATTCAAGATATCTGATCATCTAACGAGAGTGACTGCTTTGAACTTATTTCGTATCACTATATTAGTTAGCACTATAATCTCTTATAAATAAATATCGTGGTATACTGGAAAAACTGACCAAATCCAATTTTCAATAATCTGAGATAAAGGCAGTTAAACTTAATTTCGCTCTGATTATTGCAATTTTCATTTAAACCTAGAATTATTGCAATTTGCTCCCAAAGTCTTGATTTTCGTTGAAACCTGGCTGCGCACCCACTCGAAGCCCCCCTTTTCGATAGCTATAGATCTGTTTCTATTACTCGTACACATCGAAGGGGTGGAGGTATCAGTTTTTATGTAATGTCAGATCTCGTGTTTGACATTCCTGAACAGAGCTCATATATTACTGGTGACTTTGAAATCCTGACGGTGGTTATTAAAACGAAGTGGGCTATTGTTTCGGTGTATCGACCACACTTAGGTTCTTTGAAAAAGCTAGGTTCCTGTTTATCCGAATATCTTTTACGTTTCTTGCATATCGGATATCAGATTGTGCTCACTGGCAATTTCAACGTGGATTTTAGTTCGCCCCCACCCAATATTCATTATATTCATTATATTCTCGATCCAATTACGCGCGCAGGTTTGTTGCCATCGATTTTTGCATTTACACATTCTCCTCGTTTTTTCGGAAATATACAGCGATTGATACATGTTTCGCTTCAACTAAACCACTTTTTGGTAAGTCATTAGATGTTCATATAACAGATCATTTTCCTCTTTAGTTGGTTTTTGAGGCTGTTCCATCTATAGGCTATACTCGTCCTACTTATAACAAACGTTTGATCTCTAGTCGTCGAGTCGCGTTTTTGGAATCTTATTTTTCCTTAACTGATTGGTCGAGACTACTACCTAATGTTTATAATGTAAATTTATTATTCGATTCTTTTTTGCGTCACGTTCAACTTGGTTTCGATCGTTATCTCCCATATTTTCAGGTACCCAATGTTTCTAAATCTACCGTTCAACCAAGGAAGCCTTAGATAACTTTTTCACTATTGCAAGACATTAAACACGAGAATAGGCTTTACTTGAATTCGCGGCGCGATCTTACAATTTTAAACATTAAATTGTTTAAGGATTTTTCTAACAATTTGCGAGTAAGGATCAGAAAGGTAAAGCAGAATTTTTACGCTGGGCTTTTTCTAAGCCTTAAATCTAATAAAAAGAAATGGAGAGTGTTGAAGGATCTGGCGCTCCATAACATAAAGAGCCACTTCATCTTCCTTTTGATAATTCGGACAATGTTAATAGCGATAAGCTAACTGATTTTCTCCAGTCTCTTCTACCTACTCCTGTTAACACATCACAGGATGCAGTCAATAATGACACCGTCCAGTTTAATAACGTTACTACTAGTTTTTTTGTATTACCTATCACGAGTGAAGAGGTTGGAGACGTCATGCGTAAGATGAAGACCACTTCAGCGCTGGATCCATTAGGTCTACCCTCTCATATATTGAGTACATTTAGTTGCTTATTAGCCCGCCCATTAGCTCAAATTTTTAATTACTCTCTATCCATTGATGTATTTCTCACGGCATTGAAATTAGCTAGGGTGACTCCTTTATATAAGAAGGGTGATCCGCTTTCCTTTGTTAACTATCACCCTGTTACTTCTCTTCCGTTTTTTGCTAAGGTTTTCGAGAAGCTTTTTTATATCCGAATGTCACAATACATATTTTCGAACAATTTTATTACTGTCTGTCAACATGGTTTTGTACCGAAGAGAAGCATCGGGACAGCGTGTTACGAGCTCCTTGAATTTGCTTCTGCCAATATGTATTTATTTTAGTTATTTATTTAATCAAGTTAAGTTACAAATACGCCCAGCTGAGACCAGTAGAGTTAGGTCCCAGCGGGCGAGACAATATAACAAAATACAAGTACAAATTAGTTGGTAGCAATATATAAACATCTGTAGACCGTGGATAAACGTTAACTAACAACTAAATTAGTAAAAAGGCAACAAAGATCACGTGACACATAACAATCGCAAACTGTAATGAAGTTATCTGTAATTTTTTACAATACAATAACTTTACAATATTGGGCTAGAAGAAGTTACAAAAATTGATAATAATGTCCAACGAGGCCAGTATGAAAAAAACCCGACGAGTTAGGCCAAGTGGGCACAAAGTAAATAATAAATTAATAAAGTGGTTAGTAAAACAATAAATAAAAACAAAACAAAAATTGCAAAAAAACTTTAACAAATCAGATGGGGCGTACAATTAAACCATAAAAAATCAGTTAATCAATCATAGGTATATAAAATAGCTAGTAAATTGTTAAGATAATCATGAGAACCGATAGCTGGAAAGACTAAAAAGTAATCAAAGAGAATGTAATTAAATGCAAGGGTCTCATCCACGAGCAAAGGTATTTATAAGTAAAATGTCAAATTTGGCGTCCCTAAGCAATAACACAGTGTACTAGCAGATAACCTTCGATTTTAGTGGTATATGACAAAAGCAGAAATTGCGTAGTATTTTCCGGAACTGAGGGTAGGAGGTAAGCTCACGGATTTCCGAAGGTAAAAGAGCCCAGTATTTTAAACCGATCTGTGAAACGCATCGGTTGCGGAAACTCAGAAGGGAAGTAGGAAGTCGTATCTCATTTGCAATACGTGTACTATAATTATGAATATCAAGATTACGATTAATCCTTATAGAAGTTGATAACAATAGTATAGAGTTGGAGTTTTTATAAATAAAAGAACAGAGAGACAGAAAATAAATTTGATATATTGTAAGTATACGTAAGGAAGCGAAATAGTGGGATACGGAAAATGATCGGGGGAGGTGCAAAAGGGTCCGAAGAAACCATTTTTGTAACTTTAGAATTCTAACAAGATTAGTGCAGGAAGTAGAACCCCAAACCATTACACCATAATATAGGCCAGAATGAATCCAAGAATAGTACAATAAAATTAAAATATTAGTAGGAAGATAATGAAGTCGGGAAATAATGCCCTGCTTTTTACTAAGATTAGTCAACAGATTATCAATATCGGCGTCCCGGGACGAATCAGGTAATAGGGTTAAACCCAAATATGTAAAAATTGTAGTAGTGGAGTTAATAGAGAGTCCATAGAATATTGGTGGTGACTGAGGTTTATTGCGCTTATTCCGCTGATAAAAAAACATTACCTTAGTCTTATCAATATTAACAAATAATAAGTTTATACTACACCATTGTCTTAATTTCTCGAGCGCAATATTAAGAGCTGAGAACAAGAGCGAAATACAGGGTGATTCAGTCAATTTCTGACCATTTCACTCGAATGACGTGCATTAGGGATAAACAATTGAAAGAATATGAGCGCCATATCGAATTTCCAAATAGTTAGAGTTTGTATTGTTGCAACGGCGCTGCATGAAAATCGTATTGTTGAAAAATGGCGCCCGCTTTATCAACAGAGCAGAAATGCAAGGTTGTGGAAATGGTATTCCGAGACAAAATCACCTGTAACCGTGCAAAGAAAGTTCCGGAAGGAGTATAAGTGTCGAGACGCACCAGGCAGGCAAGCAATCATGGATTTTGTCAAGCAATTTCGTGCCATTGGATGTGTTAAAGGCAAGAAAAAAGGCGGGAGCGAAGCTCGTGTTCGAACTGCCGAAGTTGTCGAAAATGTTCGCACAAGGTTGGTCGATTCCCCTACCAAAATATCTGTTCGCCGCCTATCCATTGAAGAAGGGCTGTCATATACCACGACGTGGCGAATTTTGAGAAAAGATTTACACCTGTTCCCGTAACTTCGTTTTTGGGGTTCCCAGCACCCTCATGAGTTCCATAAGTCACCTCTTCATCCACGAAAGATTATGGCTTGGTGCGCGATTTCCAAAAGAGGCAGCATTGGTCCGTTCTTTTTTGAGGGCACCGTAACGTCACAGGCTTACCTTAACATGTTGGAAACCTTCTTCATCCCCGAGCTGCGAAGGAGGCGTATACCGCTTCGACATCAATGGTTTCAACAGGATGGGACACCACTAATGAAGTGCTAGACTTTCTCAATCAGAAATTGGAATCGTGTCATTTCAAACAGGTTTCCAGATCGATTCGGGGGTGGCTTTGTTTGGCCCCCTACGAGTCCTGACCTAAACCCATGTGATTTTTATCTCTGGGGGTTCCTTAAAGACAGTGTGTTCACTACAGCACCAAAAACCCTAGACCAGCTGCGACAAAGCATCGTCGACTGCTGCAATCCTGGATAGAGTTATGAACAACTTCACCATTCGGGTGCGAGCAGTTCAAAACGTTCTTGGTGGCCACATTTAGCATATCATCATGACTTTTCCACGGGAATAAACACTCCGAACTGCCTAAAATATCATACTGAAATGCTAAGTTTGTAAACATTAATGGGTCAATAAATCATAGTACTGAAATTGTCAGAAATTAATTGAATCACCCTGTATTATGAACAGATAACAATAAGGAAATATCATCTGCATATAAAATTGGTTTAAGAGTCGTAAAAATAGCGGGTAGATCGTTCAAAAATAAATTAAAAAGCAGGGGAGAAAGAATCGACCCCTGCGGGACCTTATAATTTCTAATAAGGGTGGTCGAGTTTTCCCTAAGATGGCAAACATAGTATCTGCGATTAAATAGTAGGTTGGAAAGCCAGGAGAGAGGCAAACCACAAATTCCGTAGAAGGCATTAAGTTTGTACAACAACAGATGGACCGGAACTGTATCAAAGGCTTTAGAAAAATCAATAAAGATAGAAGAGACATATTTATTCATAGCCATCTCGGAGGAAAGGAATTCGAGTAAGTCATGACAAGCTGTTTCAACACTCCGATAAGGGGTGAACCCGTGCTGACATGAATTAAGAAAATTATGTTCATAGATAAAATGAGAAAACCTAATAAAGAAAAGCTTCTCAAATATTTTGGAAAATATCGGTAAGGCAGTAATGGGGCGGTAATTCTCAAATTGACAGGGGTCACCTTTCTTATAAACAGGAACTACACGAGATATCTTCCAAGTCCTGGGGATAAACTCCAGTACTGATAGAAGAATTAAAAATAATAGTTAAGGGATAAGGGATGGTATGTTTCAACGTAATAATAATGTCAGACCGAAACCCAAGGAAATCCGGGGCAGGAGAAGATTTAATTGGCCAATGATGTCACAAACCTCTTCATTAGTAGTGGGGGTAAGGAAGAAACTAGAAGATGAATTTGGCGCTTGAAATGGATAGTCAATATTAGATAGGGAAGGGGTATCAGGAGAAGGAGGCAAAAGAACATGAAGAAAGTCAGTTAATGAAGAAGAAAAGACCTTATCTGGTTGCGGAAAAGGAGAACGCGGTAATTTGGGACCATGAGCTAAATCTGTTAGTAAACACCATTTTTCTTATTGGATTGAAGACGTGAAAATAGAGATTCAAAGTATGACTGTTTGGAATGGTTAATTGTAGTTTTCATATAATTAGAGAAATATTTAAATTTATTAAGCCATTTGAGGGATGGGCTTCGATGAAATTTTCTATAATAAGCATTCTTTTGTTTAATAAGCAAAAGTATAGCAGGAGTTATCCAAGGCTTTCGAGCTATAAATAAATAATGTCTATAAATAATTATGTAATAGCCGCTTATATAGACTTTTCTAAAGCTTTCAACCTAGTCTCTGCTGAACGTCTTTTATTTAAGTTATCTCGACAATAAGGTATATCTGGTATTCCTTTATTGTGGTTAAAATCTTTTTTGATGGATCGTAAGTATTTTTTAAAACTTTTTGATGCTACCTCTTCATTAATTGTGCGCAGTCTGGGAGTGCCTCAGGGGTCGATTCTTTCGCCCCTGTTATTTTGTTTATTTATAAATGATATCGTTCCTCATATACAGCCTCATTCTCCATTAAAGATTTTATTGTATGCTGACGATGCTACTTTTTTAGCAGCGAGTAATGATTGATTTCTTGCTTAATAATGCACTTAACGATTTATGCGTATGGGCTAAAGACACTCATTTGCAAGTGAACGTGGATAAAACGAAGGTGATGGCATTTTATCAGAGAAATAAATAAGGTATTCCAATCGTTCTTCCATTATATTTTGATAATCATATGCTCTCAACAGTGACGTCATTTACATATTTGTGAGTTACGATTTCACATAATCTGTCGTGGGATCTGCACATTAATTTACTATTATCTAAATGAATAGGAGGCAGGGACTTATTTCGCGCCTACGGTACTTACCACGGTCAATTATTCTTCAGCTTTAATACGCCTGGATACATTCGTATCTTTGCTTTAGTATCGTGCTTTGGGGCTCATCCTCGTCGCACAATTTCTCTAGAGTACTAAAATTACAGAAATGGTTTTTGAGGACATATTTCTGTTTACCAAAAAGCTTTTCTGTTACGGCTAGATTTTCAGAGCTTGGTATCCCAACTATATATCAGTTATATTACATACGTATTTGTTTATTTGTCTTCAAAACACTAATTCAATGTTGTCGGTATCTCCGGCCATTGATTTGATTCGAAATTGTACTAGCCATCATTATTCTACCAGACATAACGGGCAGTTAATTCCACCTTTTCCTAAACTGTCGTCGGCGTAGTATATCATACGTAGGCATCAAATGCTGGGCCCACCTACCTATGAATCTTCGTTCCGAAAAGGATTTTAATATTTTCAATAAGAATCTTCAGTGCTTCGCCCGTAATCTTGCACCAGATTTTCGAATATGATACTTTAAAGTCTATTCATTTTTTTGTAAGCCACAAATAATCTAGTACTCGATTCTCTGGTTCTTGGGTCTCCGGGTTTTTGATTTTGTACCACGGCTGGCGATTTATACCTTTATTGTTAATCTTGGTTATGTTTGTTTTTTGTAATTGTATAGTATGTTAGTTTGTTTGAATTTCTTTTAATTAATGCTTGTTGACCCCCAGTGGCCTACCCTCGGTCTTTTTGACAATACAGGCACCTGTGGGTTCAACTTATTTCATTCTGTCAATTTATTAAATAAATAGATAAATAAATAAATAAATGAAGTACCGGACAAACCGAGTAATTTTTTCAAGTTGTTTGGTTAGAGTAAGTCCGTTTACCTAAAATTCAGACTTGGTCAGTTTTTCCAGTATACCGACGATATATTTGTTAATATATTTAGAGAATAAACTAATTCTGCGAATTTTGCCACCCTCTCCTATGCTTTCCCTGTCACTATTTCACGTTGCTCTTCAATAACTTAAAAACTACGTGATAATGCGATAATTTTTATTCCAGTGATTTAAGTTGAATGTATATGTCCAGTTAGATTATTATTTTACTAATAGAATGTTATGAAATTTACGAAATTAAGTTATTACGGGATATTTGCTTTAGTCAAATCATCGAAAGTACAAAAAATTAGAAAGCCTCACAGCCATATGATCACTATCCGATGACATATGATTGATACTTGATAGAAAGATCGATAGAATATTAGTCCACACAGAAAAACAATTCTTCTTAATTTTTTTAAGCTTACTACACTTCTATACAAAAAATTCATTAATTCTTGAAATTAAGAGGAAGCGAATTCTTTTATAGGTTAGAAAACTAATCTGAAATGAGCATTTTGATATTCATGTCTAAATAAGATTGAATTTAATGCAGTAATTGATGTGAAAATGTTTATTTCTTAAATTTTTTTTAATTACAGAATACGAAAATGAAACTTTTCTCTCGAGTGCGAGCACAAATGGAAACAGATCCTTCAGTCATTGCCGGAAGTATAGATCTTGCTATGGAAAGAGTACAATCAGGAGCAAAATATGGATTCTTGCAAGGAATTACTGAGCTAAAAAGTTTACAGATAAAGCATAAAGATTTATACATCATTGAAGAAAAATTTTTCCCAGTCAGCACTCACATATTCTTTCC
>JAHWFO010016663.1:365026-381552 GCA_023313115.1 Rhysida immarginata
TTTTTTTTCAATATTATTGTTTGAGATCTGCAAAATTCGGCGACGTCCTGTGCAAAATTTTTGGCGCTTCAATATTTTATGCAAATATTTGGCCTCGTACATTTTCCTTGCCTTTTTGTAAATAACTTATTTTACTTTTTAATGAAGATTGCTAATGGGACACATGTTTCCAATATAAAATAAATAAATTGTTATTTAGAAATTTTATTTTAAAAAAATCTAAAAAATCATATCTTTCTTCTCTAATACAAAGCGGACTGCTGAGAATGCAGACTCAACAAATGACTCTCAATTTTGCCAAGGAAAGAATTAAAAGCTCTTACAGCAAATGCAACAAAGACTTAATTGAAGGAAAGAACCACTATCTCGAGCATAGCCTACATTGATAAGAGAAAGCCTGCCCATTTGCCCTTTCCCCATTGTTCTCAAAAAACAGTCGCAAATAGCAGGATTTAGTACCGCCTAGCGACAAAATTTAACATTGTTTCATTGCCTTTTATGATAGAAAAAAGCTGACATTCAAACCTTGACAAATAATATCAAGATAAATCAGTTTTCTATATGAAAAAATATCAAGCAACCCCTATTTAATTTTAACATTTTTCATAATTTGCCAATATAAGCGACTCTAAAAATATTAAATTTTATCACTCGACGGTGCTAAATCCTGCTGTTTACGACTATTTTTTTACAATTTTTGAGACATAGTTTTAACAATGGAGGAAGGCAAATGTGCAGGCTTTCTCTTAGCATTGTAGGCTATGTCTCGAGAAAGCGTTTACAATACATTACGCTGGCTAATCATAAACAATCCTCTCCACAAAGTCACAATCAACGACTTTGCTAGCATTGATCATCAAATTAACAACAATTACATACAAGAATTAACAACGATAACAATAAACAACAATATGAACAGCCATTACGTCATGACTGTATACATATTAAACTTAAATATTACATTACTTGCGAATAAATGAAAGACTAGTGAAACTAACGATTGAAACATGCATTGTCATTGATAACACACGCCGTTGACGAAAGTAGCAGGCAGAGCTGTAGGTAGTCAGGAAGTGGGCGAAATACTGAATTACAAAATTTGCGAACAAACACACAAATAAATGAAGTTAAATAAAATTGTGTGAAAAACACTTTAACTTTGGTAAAGAAGTCAGATTTTTGTAAATACGAGGGTGAAAACTCACACAGCAGGACAGGAAGGGAATGGTGATATGTGCGATCGTAAATGCACTAACTTTCCCCTCCTCACGATGTAATGGGCATTTCCCATGCGCTCAGAGTGCACACTAATGTTACACATTCTGTTGAGAACTGACAGTCGATGGAGAAATATTTTTCTAAATTAGAGCAGCGTTTCTTGCTTAAAATTGAAAATTAAAGGGGCCGTCAAGCAGAAGAATGTACCAAGGAATTGTAGAATCCATATAGGCCTGTGGAGCTAATGCATTACCGTACTGTGTGGTAAGGTAGTAGATGAATGAATTCATGCTGTTGCATATGTTTGCGATGGTTGGTTTGGTTTGTTTGGTATTAACGTATTTTTCAACTGCTATGGCCATTTCAGGACGGCGTTATAGGGTTCTTTAACGTGCAGCCAGCAAACGACTACACGGGACCAATGGCTTTACGTCCTTTCCGAAGGAAGTGCGTGATCTCATGATTTCCCCCTGAAAAATCCTCGTCGTCCTCGGTCAGGATCGAACTACGGCAAAGTAGATAAAAGAATGGGCAGTGACATCGACCGGAAGTCCGTCATTTTTGATCCCACTGTGAATCAGGAAAAGTGTAAAATTTATATCCTTTTCGACTGTGATTACTGCAATTTGGTGCATAACAACCAGTCAAATATGTGTTTAGTTGAAAATATGAGGAAAAACAAATAAAATTATTATGTATATTGAATTGTAACGCATTCCTGATTCACAGTGGGATCAGTGGGAATACGTTACAACTCAATACACATAATGATTTTATTTGTTTTTCTTCATATTTTCAACTAAACACATATTTGACTGGTTGTTGTGCATCAAATTGCAGTAATCACAGTAGAAATTGATATAAATTGCACGCTTTTCCTGAATCACAGTGGGATCAAAAATGGCGGACTTCCGGTCGATGTCACTGCCCATCCTTTTATCTACTTTGCCCTAGATCGAACCCACGTACTCGGGCATCAGAGGCGATCACGCAACCACTGAGTCACCGACGCCGATGTTTGCGATGGTGATCCTTACTTACGAAGTACCCAACGGACAAAGTCTAAATGCTGCATATTATTAACATTTTTTTTCTAGTGATTGTTTTTTATTTTTTTTTATTTTTTATTTACAAAAATAAATTACAATATTTACAAAATTTACAAAAATCTACCAACATTGAATTTGCTCGAGAGATTTTGGTTTAAAAAATTTAAATTATACTTAAATCGCTATATTTGAAATAAAAATATAGAATATTAATATAAATAAAAAAATATACAAATTAACAGTTTCAGCAAAAAAAAAATCAAGTCTGATACAACATTCAAAAGATAGTATAAAATATAAAATTTAAAAATCCAATATAATATATAAAATTTATAATCTAGGACCATATATAAGACTTTGTTAAATATTATATTTTTACTTAGTATTTAATTTACGATACAAAAATAAAGTGATTTAAAATTCCCCAATAGTGTTTAAATCATGTTTTAATATATCGCTGTATATTTTCCTCAAAAAAAAAATTTTAACTCTTATTTTGCAACATTCTATTATTACAATTTTTTATTGTTAAAGGGATTAGATTGTAATATCGTACTAACATATAGTCTATATATGTGTTTAAGTATATTTAATGAGAGGTATTTCCCTTATTTTATTTTTTTGTGTTCTCGTATTATATGGATTTTCTTTTCAAAGATTCCATAATTATTATTTGCCGGCCAGGTGGCCGAGAGGGATAGGGAATAGGCTTTTTAGTTCTCGAGTCCACCTGGTCATGGGTTCGAATCCCGCCGTTGGCATGGATGTTTGTGTTTGTTCCGGGCTGCGTACAGATATAACTTGAGTAAAAGGTGCAAAATGACCTTAGTAGTCGACGCCGAAAATTCTAATAAACCAACCAACCATATTTATTTCCTTCAGTGCATATTTACATGTTCTTAAAAAATACAATTGGTAATAATTTAATGGACAATTTTGTTCATTTTTAAAAAGATAATTTACCATATGCTGTTGTAATAATATAATTGGTTTCAAATATGTTTTGAAAGTCGACCCCAAATTGGTAAACAATATTGCAGAATAGATTGAAATAGTGCTTCAAAAATTTCCTGCAATAAAGGTCCCTTAATTATCAATTGAAGCATACGCAAAGAGATCGATATTAATCGTAGTTTATTTAAAGTATGAGCTATGTGATTTGACCAATTTAACTTATGATCCAAAATAAATCCTAAATATCGAAAGGAGTCAACCTTTTGTATTTGTTCACAATAACAATTTTTACTTATTAGACAATTAGTATTTATATGATACATGTTGCTGATTTAAACTTTTGTTTGGATAAAGATAGAAATGCAAATAAGCTGTCTTTTTGATATTGTTCTTCAAATTATTTTTATTTAACCAACCTTTATTTAAAAACAGATCATATTCCGCATTAATAATATTTACTTCATAACCATTTTCATATATCAGCACCAAATCATCTGCATATACTTATAGTTTACCTCTTAATGATAAATATATCATTAAGATATTGTGTAAACCTAAAGACCTAAAACTGTTCCCCGATGGGACACCCGTTGTTATCATTTGTGAAGAGCTAATTTTTTCTTGTATTTTGCAACTTTCTCATCACTCCATCCATTATTCCCTACGATAATGCTCGTTGTCATGTGGTTGGAGTTGTATGCCACGTGGGTTTAGGAAATGCTTAGCAGTGTCTTCAAATCTTAGCACCTGTGACTTTGATCTATTCCCAAAAATTAAGGAACCTCTGTGCGGTAACTGTTTCCATACAATTCCCGACGTTATACGTACAATCCGTCGCTCCATCCGTGACATTAACAGATCTGGGTCTGTTGACGGAATTATAAAGTTACCAGATGCTGGAAAAAGGTCATGGACAATGCTGGAAGCTTTATTGAGGAATTTTAAAAAGTAATCTGTTGTACGTATTTCCTGTGTAACTCTCTATCAAAGTGAGCATTATTAAATCTCCAGTCCTCGTACATTCACATAATTTAAGCACATGGTTAAAATAACATAAGTTAAAGTTGTCTAGTTTTTTTTTTTTGAAAAAGTGAAAATAGGAAAAATCAAAACTTTCGAAACTAATGAATCAATTATTTGATAACTTATGGTTTTTCTTGTTTTTGACTGCACCGTATATTCATATCTTATGAGCATCGTCTGCTATATTTATTGAAGAGTAGGTTTTTTGCCGCCTCTGTTGCATGACTTGGGCTACAGCCTAATAACAATGCAGTGTACAGACCAGATTCCTCAGTGCTCATTAATAAACAATTTATTAGCTCACTGTGCATTCTGCATATCAATAAATGCAACGTAAAATTTAATAATTATAATAACTATTTTTTTTCTTTTAATCTAGCATTTCAATGATGAGGGAATCGGGAATTCTAACAAAAATTTATGCGATCTATCAGAGCCCTTCATCGAAAGCTAAAGAAGATGAATACCAAGAATATTCAAAAGTTACACTACAAAATGTTTCTTTGTTAAATTTTATTCTCTTAGCAGGAATAGTTGTTTCTTTTATTACTGTACTTTTTGAAATAAGTTTTCAGAATTATTGCAAAATGTGTTCATATAATCATCAATATTTTTATGCGAGATATACAAGAAAATCCCATTGATTTTACTGTATTGTTTCATAATTATTGGCTGATTCTGACACACGTAAAAAAAAAAACCAGCAATAGCACACAATGGAATATATTTATTCAGAAAAATATCTGCCATCAACTGCAATACATTATAGCCAACGAGTTTTCAGTACAAAATACAGCGGTTGCAGAAGCTGGCATCATAGTGGTCTAAAAATCACACACACTGGTTGCGAAAAGTTCACCCAAGTGGAGAACAACGTGAAAGTCTCTGAAGGAGCAAATTCTGGTGACTACGCAATTTAAAGGGGGCTCCAAGACCATAATTTTTCACTGCGAGAAAGTGAGACTGATCACGCTTTTGAATGGCCAGACCCAGCTAGGCCCCTCTCCTCACTACGGTTTTGAATTTTTACGAGAAGAATTTTAATCGGTAAAAGAAAAAAAATAATCAGTGAGAAGTCCTGGCCGTTTCCTCGCTTCAGACGAGGAGGCGAAGCAGTTCGCTACAACGTGGCTGAACACACAAGGACAGGTTTTTTTTTTACCAGGAGGGTATATTCAAACTTATCCCACGAACCGACAACTCTCTAAACCGATATGGAGACTATTTCGAAAAATAACCTAATATAAGTACTATCAGTTGGCCGTATTGTTTGTATGAAATAAAATGTACACGTTTCACTGCAGGCTTTGTAACCTTACTTTTTGATCACCTCATAAAACGATTTTGTAAAATTCCCTGACTTTGTTGTTCACGTAATTTTCCCTGACCGCCGAAGGCAATATAAATGTCTTGATAGAATATTATTGACATCTTTCGATCCTGTTTCGCATTTTTGGCTCATTTTCCAAAATTCCCTGATTTTTCCCGGTTATAAAAAATTCCCTGACATTTCCCGGTTTTCTCGGTCGCTAATCACCCTGGGTGAGCCTCGAGTTTTATTGTGAAATCAGAAATATCCATGAAATAAAAGACTGTACAATTACTGGTATTGTTGTTTATTTTTCTCAAATGGCTTCAATAATTTGAGATCTGGATAAAACTTATAAGAGCTCCGGATAAAAGAGCTGCCCGCTTACAAGAGATACATTTTTTTTCTTTTTTCCTATTGGAACTACGCATATCAGAGCCAATCAGATGTTTAATTGGTTTTTGCCAATCACAGCACGGCATGATGCTTAGAGCCAATTATGAAATGCTTTCAATCAGTTACAGAAAGGATAACAATTCTCTTCCTGTCACCCCCAGCGATTATTTGCCATGCAATAGGCCGTCTTTGTGCAGTCAACTGTTGTGCGATTTTACGAGGCAACTCTCTATTACCGTAGAATTTTATTTATTAATTCCCATACGAAATAGTGGTGGTAGGTCACTTCATCGATAGACTGAAATGATATAATAGATAAAAAATTACGTCCAGAAAAAACAGGCATATTTTATGATATCGCAACGTTAAAAGTGTTTCAATGGAATTGCTTATTCGTTATTTCACTTCTCTGTGTCCTTGGGTTGTTCGCATTACGGTTCCTATTCGTACGATCGCTCGTTTTTCACATAAAAACGATTAAGTAAAGAAAGTTTAATTATAACCAATCAGAAATTCGATTTTGATATCTCGAAAATAACTGCCCGCACCGAAATTTGGATGCGATATCCTTAATCAGTGATGAAAAATACATATGAAAGAGAATCGGAAAGTAACGGGAATTTGCGTTTCATAAATTAATTTCAAAGATTCAGAGCTAACCAAATTTTATTTTGGAAAACTTTATTTATTGCCTCACTTTTCAACATAATCACAACAATTGTTTATGCAGCGGTCCCACGTAAAATCAGTTTCTGTCTACTCTTGTCAAGAAATCCGTTCAACTGAAACTGACGCCATCTTCGGATAGTCGTTTTTTACTTCATAGTCAGTCTGTAAACGCGACATCTATGGAACTTCTTTAGCGAACCGAACAGATGATAGTGACTTGGTACAAGTCCGGACTGTAAGCGGGTGTTGTAGGAGTTCCTGAATTTAAACAGACAGCATCGTGTGGAAACACATCATCACGGTGTGACAAAAATTCAAGGCCGCAAAAAGCGCGACAGACTTAGTGAGTAAGGAAGAACGGTATTTTGGGATAGGCGTGCCTTTTCTTGTAATGGCAACGGTGCTTTGAGATTGGCGTGGCATTATCCTGCCAAGATTTCTTTCCCAAAGGAAAAATAATCAATACAGAAGCATACTGTGCGATACAACAACCACTGTCCGATACACATTTCATATACAGGGTGCTTCTAAAGTAGTTGCCAAACGTTACACGCAGTTAGGGGAACCAAAATAAACAGTTTTTACTAGAGCATGGAGGGGGAGGGGGTCGGAACGTACTATTGCCCGAGTATGGGGGAGAGAAGTGATATAACGTGCAAATAAAAATACACAACATAATATCAGTTAGTTTATTGACACGTCAAAACAAGCTTATAAACAAGCTTTGGCTGCTCAAAGTGTCAAACAGCCATTTCAGTACATGCATTGCATCGTTGCAACATTGATCCCCGTATGTTTCGAAAGAGTCTTGGCATTTCACGGACTTCTTCGCTGGCGACTGCAATGCAGGCAGTTTAACTATAAGCTTGATCATCGAGAGATAAACTTCAGAACTTCAGAAAATTTCAACTCTTGTTAATGATTGCAATTAATATTGTGTGAATATCCCCTTTATCAGAAATTTTTAATGCATGCACATCTTTCATTAGTGCATGTGCATTTATTATCATAATTTAGCAGTGTGATCACTTCTTTCCCCCATAGCTATGGCGGACTATGGTAGGGTTCCGACCCCCCCCCCCTAATTGCTATGGTATAAATTGTTTGTTTTGGTCTCCCCTATCTGTGTGTAACGTTTGGTAACTACCTATAGAAACACCATGTAGACATCTCGTATTTTCCGTATGTTAAAAAATGCGGACAGACAAAAATATATAATTCAACGAACTTATCAAGTTCATTATCGAACATGTATGTTTATATAGTCTTTGAAATTGTCTACTACTAACGATAAACTTGCAATGAATAACAGTAAAGCAAAAGACAGGCGAACCATTAATAACTGGCCAAGTGTAGGGCAACAAACGCATGCAAGAACCAGGATGTATGTTTTATTATCTTACGACACTTCCTGGAGGCGCATGATATGACTCCGAAAACTATTTTCCTTAATGATTATGAGGCGAATTTCATTGGGGCGCGAAGTGCCGAGTGATTGCCCTCCCCCTGCCAACAATTAAAAGGCCCGTCTCCCCCCCCCCCCCCCCAAATGTACTTACGTAATATATTCGAATACCCCCCCCCTTAAAAGAGAAAAAATTTTCATATATACACAAGCCATTACTCCGTGCATAAGCAGAGGCAATTTTTTTTAGGTATATGTAGTGAAGGTTCATATTTTGACAACCCTTTCCTCCCTCCTATTTTTCCGTTCACTTTTGTCAGTTTCGAAATCCCTTCTCCTCCCTGTCAATCCAACGTATTTTGTGAATGACCTCTTATGACATATCACTTGATGTATGAAATATGTGTGGCTGAAACGTCTCTGTCGATGAAGTGACCTGTAAGCGCTGTGGAAATTGAAAAGTGGGCATTTATCATTGGCAAATTCCTAAAACTTCGTTACTCCAATTTATTGCAACATGAATTCGTGGATGAGAAGCTGTATTTGCAATGACATTTTGAAAAACTTCAGTAGAGAATTAGTCATACCTGTACTAGAGGACTTCGCAACATGAGAACTGTTTTTTTTTGTTTTCTTTTAACCACCGAACTCCACTTCATTCATTGATACAGTCGCGTGATCAGGAATATTCCTGACCGTCAAGTCATATTTTCGAACACAAATTAAGAGGCAAATTCTTCATACAGTTAACAACGGCAATTAATTCTTGATTTTACAAAAACGGTCGACGTGTTAAAAGTAATGAACATGTTTACATGTGCTTCATTTTTAGTGACATCAATAACAATTCAAAATTGCTTGAAGAAAACTTTAATAATTGCCTTCTATGACATACAGAATTTAATTTTGAAAAAAAGACTTTAAACAATCTAAAACAGAGTCGACTTACAAAATTGATATTTTTGTTTCAAATAAATACCCATTATTGTATAGTTATATTCAGAATAAAAGAGTAAATCAAAACAATATCTGATGTTCTTTGGTAAATTCCGTTGATAAGAGCCAGTTTTCATCTTTCTGATTGGACTCTTATATGTGGAGTCGACTGTACTTTACTTTCTCTCCCCATAATGACTATTTAATGGAGAGGATAGTAAAAAAATTCTTTTTGTTCAATTCTTTCATCCATGACCTTGCGAACTTTGCTAAGTGTAATCTGTACTTGTTCGCTGAAAATGCGAGAGGAACCTAGCCCATCATGACATGCGCTGACATGGGCTGACATGGGCTGAAAATGCCGCCATTATGACATGCGAGAGGAACCTAGCCCATGCGGTCAGTCGCCTACAAAAGGACTTGCACCAGTGCGATGATTGGTTCGACAAATGGCGGCTGAAGCTCAGCGTTGACAAATGCAAAGCCATGTTCATCCCCTGTAAACGCAGACTGGGTTAAGAATCACAAATATCATGGCGGTAAGTTTGATTCTAATATAGACTAGAATGACCACGGTCAATACGCTCTCAACAAGGCCAAAAAGGCGAAGTTCAGCCTTGGGAAGAAACAGTGCACTTGATTGCACTGCTGGGGAGAAACAGTACGCCTAATCTGGATACCAAGCTCTTGCTGTACAATGTTGTGATCCGCTCCATCTTGCTTCACGGAATGCCATCTATGTGCAAGTCAAGATGGAAGGAACTTCAATCCATCCAGAATATAACACTCAGGACCAATGTTCAACTCGACAGAAGAATTGCAAACAAATTCCATATTTGATGACCTCGGTATGGCCCACATTGCTAGCTACCTGACCCTCCTCAAGAAGTTACTTCGAAAAATCGAGAGTCATGATTATTCCTTGTAGTCGATATTTTGGATCACTCTCTAGCCTTTAGGGGCCACTGAAGGTTTCGTAGACCCGGACATGTTCTGGAAGTCAACTTCGACGATATCAACAAGGGCGTCTTCCCCGACTTCTGGATATCCTAACCCTCACATGTCCTGGGTCATAACTACGTCAATACACAATCTTATCCCTCGTCCTACTAAGAAAGGACCCTATCCTCAGGATGACTCAAGAGGATCATCAGGCTTCTCCTCTAACTCAGTGTAATTCCTCTGGTTACTCTTAGGGCGAGTGTGATATGGAAGCCCGGCTCCCGGACCGCTCGTGACCTTTTTTCACTTCACTGCTCGACAAATCAAGGAATAAAAGACGAAACCGGCCGGAATACTGTTTTCTTTCTTGCTATCAATTGCAAGGCTTTCATCAAATTCATTCTTAGTTTACATAAGTGTTTGTGCTTCAGCTTGGAGGAGTACGGGTCACAAACGATTCACATGCGATGATTCATTTCCCCCTCATTTCTGGTGACATTCCTCCAGCTGATGTAAGTACACGTCAGGTGTAATTAGTGTACGACGGGGCAAGAAAACATGATGCATATGTTCATAAACCACCATGTAAATCAGAATATACTGTGGGTGGAAGTTTGGATATTTGTTTCGGTGGTTCTTCTTTATTGAGACAGTGTTCTGCTCGCTTTCAGTTGTCTTAAAGCACCCATTTTTTATCAACTATAAGAATTTGTGCAGAATGGCAGCGCTAGCCAGTCTGTGGACGATAATGTACGTGTCCAGACGCCGCATATGCTGTTGTTTAAAAAGATCCTGTGGAAATAACGGATCCAGTATATGTTGATATCGGCAAACATTTTCTAGTGATATGAAAAGATCGATACTGAGCTTGCCTATGGTTTTTTTCGAGTTTCTACCTTAATTCACGCCCAACTGGACGACCAGCTTATGGTCGACATCAACATCATCACCATCCAGTCTACGGGCAGTTGTTTCACTCGTCGTGCAGAAATCTCTCTCCTTACTGACATTCATAGACGTTTCGAATACATTTTGTCCATGTTTGACGTAAAATCGTGCAAAATCACTAATTTCACATCGCGCTACTCCATCATGTCACAAACTGCTTTGTTCTCATAGAAATATCTTTTTTAGAACTTGGGCTGGACCTGTACACTTTGCAGGGGCATATGTAGTTTCTACTACATTGCAAGTCACGTAATCGGATATGCAAAATAGCCTTTGCGGAATCTCCAGTAATTATGAACAATCCAGTACTATTCTTCTCCTTATGTCTATAATTATCTATGTAAGACTATTAATAAAAAGCTTTGAAAATTGAAATAATTTGGGTTACAACTTTTTTCATCATTGGTTGGTAACAAAATAAAACAAACAAGTTGTTATTTTATTTATTATGCGTAAAATTAGATTCCTTCTGTGTGGGTCACGAAAAATTTGGTATATGCAATTAATAATCTATGGCAAAAATTTTTCGAAAGCAACATGCAAAAGTGAATTTATTATCTTTAATAATTTTTTTAAATTATTAGTATTACAAATACATCAAAATAAAAATTATGCAAATACAATGTACGAGGCCTGTCCAGAAAGTATCCGGATTAAGGGTACAAAAAATACGGTTCGAACTCACATGAACGTTTAGTAATCTTCAAAATAAGCACCGTCTGCAGCAACGCATTTAGCCCAAAGTTCCTGCCAGTGGTCGAAACATGTACGGAATGCATCTTTTGGGATGGCCAAAAGCTCCGCCGTCGCATTTTGTGTTGTCACGTCCACATCTTCAAATCTCCATCTTTTGAGCACTTCGAAAATGCGAAGAAGTCGGACGGAGCAAGGTCAGATGAGTAGAGAGGCTGCCTGACCTGAGCGAGGTGGTGTTTTGTCAAGAATTGCTGCACGATGTGCGCCCAGTGTGCCGGAGCGTTGTCGTGGTTCAGCATCCAAGCTGCGGCTCATGACATCATTGCCGAATGCTTGTATTAGCAATTCATAACACTCCGTTGCGGTTTCACCGATATTAAAACAAAATTTGATGCAATGTCGTTGCTCAATGTTTCCTGTCATTTTCAACACGCGATGAGAAAAGAAAAAGAATGATTTTAGCGCCAAAGCAGATAAAAGGAGCACATTTTCGTGTTATAGCATCATACATGGATACACAGAAATAACCAACATTTTAAAACAATTTAGAGAAAATATATAAATATGAAAACTAAATTGTAAATTACTAATTAAGTAAATTAATGTATAGAGAGAATTTAAACGAATAAACATGAAGAACTGACAGGATAAATGGAGAGTGAAGTGATTCTTCATATATTTGAACAAATAAAAGTTCTTTAATTTGTAGGCATTCCCACATAGGGTAAAATGCCCAAATAACGGCCACAATAAAATTTCTTTAAATTTCAACTATATATAGAATCAAAATTAATAATTTATTTTGTTTGAAATTTTCTTGTTTAAAGGGGTATCATAATGGTACCATTAGAGCACGTACCTATTCACACCCTAGTCACATGGCACACGACCAACACCACCGAGAGAGAGGGACTGGGCACAGAATCGTCATCACCTAACGTCGTCAATTGTTAATCGTATTTCTACCAATAATAACCCCTAAATCATGACCAAGTCGAGGCCAACGAGAAAGATAGGCCTCGAAGCGGAAAAGTCACCTGTCTAAACAACAATCCAACCTTTATTGTCTCCATCTTGGATATTAACAATCAGTGTTTTTCCGTTTGTTGGAACCACGTTGACACGATCGAATTTGTATTGGCTATTACTACAACGAAAGCGGTCAGCAACAGGCTGTTGGCATTCAGCATTTTACCCTTCCAGGATGACAATGATTTAGACTTTTATGAAAAAACACTTTTAATGGAAGACTCCTAGCCCATTAAAGATGATCTATGTCGTATGGGTGATTCCATGTCAAGTGGACCAAAATAAGAAAATGTTCCCAGTTTACCTTCCCCAATTTTCTTGAAATTATACACACTTATTCCTACAGGGTAGATATGAAAATATACCAAGCAACAACATTCTATTTAGCTTGGTTGGTGTGCTATAGCCCTCCAAAAAATGGCTCAAAGAACAGCGGCCGACAAAATGTGATTGAGTGACTAGTTTTGAGTTGAGGCTATGTTTTAACTATTAATGCTGTAAATAAAATTCTTTGAAGCCATATACAGTTTTTTGGTGCAAATCACGGTCTATAGATATTCATGGTCATCGAGCTCCATTGTTAAAATGAAGCTAAAGTCTCTAGCTCCCAATAGGGCGGGAACTCTATTGAAAAGTGGCGCTGCATGTACAATTGGCCCAAAAACGTCTGCAGCGCCGCCCTATCGACAGACGGAAACTTTACTTTCATTTTCAGTTTCAATGAAAAACCTCTATCGCAGGTCACGGTCGGCCCCGGTGCGATCTATGCGGCACCTGGCCAACACCTCCTAGAGAGAAGGCCTGCGGACCAAAGGTTTGTGCATCATTACATCATCATTAAGCGGCCGAATTTAGGGCTTATTATTGGTAGAAATACGATAACAATAGCCACTTGATGATGATGAACAATGTATACACTTTTAGTCCGCAGGCCTTCTCTATAGGAGGTGTTGACATGGCGCGATCTGTTTTCCTTAGCTTCTCGAAACAATGGAAAATGGCCGAAGCTCGATGACCATGAATATCTATAGACCGTGGTGCAAATCCAAAAATTGAAGTTTTGAGGCTTGTACTAAAATATTCAGTGCCCAACTGTAGCCCAAAGTAGACAAAAAAACCCATTGTTATTTTCGCGTCAAATTTATGCCCAACTTTCAATGCACACAGCTTGAGTATGCCATTTTATTTTAATTTAAACTATTTGTTATTGTATGGTTTTTTCCTTATACTTTTACTGTCTGCACATGCTGTTGGCCAAATTCAGGAAACAGTTAGTTCTCATGTGTTGTACTTTTTGTTTGAAGCTACAGTAGTTGCCTTAATGGCATTATAGCCCATTGCACTGCCAGAAAACTACTTGAATGAGTATTATTACATCATCTTTCATTGTTATTTTAAACAGTACTTGTGTTTTATTTAAATAAAAGTATTATTACACTTTGGTTGGTTTAAACAAGTATTTAAATAAAGTTTTACATCTTATTTGCAAGTTTAATCAATTGATTGGCGATAATTCCTTGGGGCTGTTTCTTGAATTTTATTCAGGTGTGTCTAAAGGTTAGTTTCCATGCACGCGTTTTTGACGCATTTATAACTGCGTCTCGACGCAGAAAGCAAATGTGCATCTGGACGCACATAGACGCACATTGCAACTGACGTTGACGCATTTAATTCGAACGCAAGTATCAGTTTCCATGCATGGTGAAGTCTACGCAGAAAGTTCAACTGCGCATGCGTCATGAGTTTATGTTTTGCAATTTTTCTCGTTAGAGGGAGAAGCTTCTCTCTAACCATCATGGCCACCACCTTGGTGTTTTTCGGATTTCTTAAAATATCATTATTAATTTCTGGTGTCCGAGCACAGATTCCATCAAATGAAGAAAAGGAACTGATGGAAGGATTCATCTGCTTTCTTATCGTAGCATGTACAGCATTATCTGTACATGCAAACCTAAATAAAAGAAAACATCGGTACTGGGTTCGCCCATATCGGTAGTCTGATCGGGTTTTATCGTTGGCCGATTAAAAATTTCCCCGATCAACATTTCTTCAAATTCTCTTTCTTCAACCATGTTGTAGCGAAATGACGACTAGACTGAACGTCTTTTGTTAACAAAGCAAGTGCGCTTGCGCAAAACAATCATGTGATCTAGAAAGATTTGAGACGCATTTACAAGAGCGTCAAGAAGTAGAAAGCCTATCTAATTCACTTTTCTGCGTCCAGACGCATGAACTCCAGACGCACGTCAACCAAGACTCGGAGACGCCGATATCTGTTTCCATAACACGTGCGTCAAGACGCACCAATTTATGCGTCTGGACGCAGAGACGCAGTTAAAAACGCAAGTATGGAAACTAAGCTTAAAGCATGGCTGAGTCTACATTTAAGTGCTCAATTGGAATGATTGATGGCTTAGATTGCAACAGTTTGAAATTTATGCAAGGTGCTAAAAATCACTCAAGACCATTTACTAAATATTCCAATGAAGACAAAGAATTAATTCGAAGAAGGACAGGATATGAATATTATTTTTAGGAAAATGCATTAATCGGAATCTAAATTCATTTAAAATAAGGATTTAAAAAAGTAATAAATTGAAGCCTTCCAGTAGATGCTTATAAAAACTTTAAATGACCCAATAAACCATAAGTCAAAACCATAAGTACCTGAGTCAACTTCAAGTGATTTGTAGAAACCATGAAAGAATGTTTCTAACACAGTAGCCTCTATTTGAAGGAAATGAAGATTGTTTGAATGTTGATTTTTTAAAATGTTTTGCTTTGTTTGTCAACTTTTGTTTCAAGAATAAAATTGTTGGTTCAACTTTAAGAGAAGACAACTAAACTTTAAGACCTTATCAAGATGACTAAAAGAATATTGAAAAGATTGGATATGACATATTAAGAATTGGTAACCTTTGATAAAGAAATAAATTTCAAAAATTATCAGTTATAAAGGTTCTAAAATAGTACTTGGTTATGAGTCAGCAAACATTTAAAAACTTAATCATCACAGAAAAAACAAAAAAAATATGATCATCTACTTGGTATAAATGCATTTTCCCAACTTTTCAAGCAATTTTTACTCCTTTACTTTTAAACATCCCAGACTGAACAAATATCATTCTGATAGAGAAAAATCTGCTCTTTCACACAGTATAAAAAATTTTGAAATTTGAGGTTATGAATTTGAAATATTTTCTCCCAAACATACCCTATTTTCTGGAAGCTTATTTTTTCATCTAACTTTATGCGGCCAGTTCTCAAAAAGTGTAAGCTTATAGAGCTTAAAACTTTGAAGGCTTTGGCATCAATGGTGTCAGTTATATCTCAAAATAGCATCTAATTTAGTTCATTTCCATGGAAGCTGTGTGCATTGAAAGTTGGGCATAAATTTGATGCGACAAATAACAATTGGTTTTTTTGTCAACTTTGGGTTACAGTTGGGCACTCAATATTTTAGTACAAGCCTCAAAACTTCAATTTTTGGATTTGCATCAAAAAACTGTATATAACTTCAAAGAATTTTATTTACAGCATTAACAGTTAAAACATAGCCTCAACTCAAAACTAGTCACTCAATCCCATTTTGTCGGCCGCTGTTCTTTGAGACACTTTTGGAGGGCTATAGCACATCAACTAAGCTAAAAAGAATGTTCTTGCTTGATATATTTTATATCTACCCTGTAGGAATAAGTGTGTAAAATTTCAAGAAAATTGGAGAAGGTAGGAGCCATTGGTCCACTTGACATGGAATCACCCGTATCATTAATGAAAGGAAACTCAGTTTGTCCGGTTTTGTTCTCTATGTGTCCGTTTTTTTTCAATGGGATCACCTGACCACTCTAACTAGAGCAGGTATCTGTGAATAAATATCGACCATCTTTGAACTTTGTAATTACTCTTATACAAGGTGATTATAATTAAAGTCCCTTTGTAAAAATGCTATAAA
>JAHWFO010016663.1:384669-400931 GCA_023313115.1 Rhysida immarginata
GCTGTCATAAGGGTACCTTTAGAGCACGTGCCATTGTTTCGATTACGTGCCATATTTCTCAATTGGCGAAAACAGTAATTAATACCGCTTGTATTTCGTCGTTACCATTTGCTTGATGTATTACTTATTGTATCTTAGCATTGAAAATTGCTAGGTGGAGTCATAAAGGAACCATTTGTCGCGTGCCATTGAAGCGATTTCGATCATATTTGTGATTGGTCCGTGTCAAGAATCATATTAATCGACTGACGAAAGCAGATTTTGAAAATCTTTCATAGCATTGGAAGAGTTAGATTTACAGACAGACAGACACGTTTCCCCACATTAATAGCATAATGCACTTTTCGGTACTTAATAATAATAAACCATTAAGGAATAATATAACCAAGTACCGAAAGATTAAACTAAACCATTCGCGGAACCTTATTTTTTAACCGCCCTATGTTAACATGATAAGTTTCTAATGGACCATAATGATAGTATTAAACCAAGTACCTTTGAATCAATTTGGATTATCATTAATTTTACCTTGTATTCATTTATGACACATCATTCCAAGTTGTTTGATACGTTACAAGCCATATTTTAGCAATGAAAGTTCCAATGAACCAGAATGGTTCTGCTAAACCAGGTTCCTTGAAACCAATTACGAGGGGAAATCAAAAAGTAAGTTGCACTTCCACGGTATGGCCATTTATTACACCACCTACACAAAAGCAACACGGCTATAGCAGCATACAATGTAGGTTCACTTTTCCACATAGTCCCCAAGAGACCCTAAACATTTATCCGAACGATTAACCAACTTTTCGATTCCGGATGCATAGAAATCTCCTCCAGCGTTTTGTAACCACACGGTGACAGCCGCTTTCACCTCCTCATCGTTTCGAAATCGTTGTCCACCGAGTTCCATTTTGAACTTACCGAAAAGATGAAAGTCGCATGGCGTTAAGTCGGGACTGTATGGAGGATGTTGCCAAACCTCCCATTTGAATCGCTGCAGCAGTTCAAACTTCAAATTGTTGACACCACTTTACAATTCCTTGCCGAGAAATTGCACGCTCTCCATATACAGCAGTGATTTCACGATGAATGTCCGTGCAATTCACCCGTTTGGCCCATACAAATCGGATTGCTGCTCGCACCTCAAGTTGGGAGTGGACATCCAGTTGACGCGCCATTGCTTTTAGCCCGCTAGTCACACAAAACACGACGGGAAACCACAGCAACCGTCCTATCCGACGTCTCCGCAGTTAATGTCCTTTTCTTCGCTTTGCCCTAGATTGCGACACACAGCGCGCTCCTGCGGCGAGTTAGTGCAACTTACTTTTTGATCTCCCCTCGTACGACTATCATTAATTTTACGTTATATTCATTCATGGCACATCATTCCAAGTTGTTTAATATATTACATATATTAAAAGTTACAATGAATCATAAGGGTTCCACTAAACCAGGTTCCTTGAAACCAATTTCGATTATCAATAATTTTACGTTATATTCATTCATGATACATTATCCCAATTTGTTTGATATACAGGGTGCGTAAGGTATTTGAGAATAGATTCACGTCAAGAAAAAATTCAGAGAAATAAGTCCAGATAATAACTTTATTATCGAAACTTATCATGAGCGAACACAAGAAGCCTTCTTGTTATATGGCTATTCAATGAATCCGCCTTCAGCTTCTATAACTGCTTCAATGCGAGATCGAAACCGCCGACATCCGGACAATGGCCATGGTTTATATTGGTTATTACTCGAACAATGGCAGTTTTCGATTCATCTTTGGTGTTATGGAGGTGTTCATTGACCTCTCTCTCCACGCAGTAATCCAACGGATTCAGGTCAGGAGAGTTAGAAGGCCATATCCACAGCAAATCAGCTTCCAACGGATTTTTCAGCTTCTTTAAGAGCCTTTTCGATCTGATTAGGCGGTTTTCCTGTGTTTTGCCTGACATAAACTGACCTCTTCGCATAATATACGAGTGATATCTGATATTTTCATGGACAACATTTCTGATTGTTCCTTCCCACACATGGAGATCTTTGGCAAGTGACCTCATGGATGTTCTGGGATTGTCATCGATGGCCTGCTGACTTGCTGAATAAATTCAGGTGTTCTGATGATGTCAGAGCGTGAGGCATGCGTTTTACGCTTTGATACCGGTGCAACATTGCCATCTTAGGTCTCCAACTCCTTCCGCACTTTGTGGACGAATGATCTTGCGACTTTTAGAAATCGTGATATCTCTAAATCGCTGTGCTCTGCCTTTTTTGCTACGATTACTGCATGTCTCTTCATGATTTGTGTTACTTGATGGTCCGACCATTTGCTTTCCGGAAACGGAAAGGACATACAATTTACTATAGTGCAGCAGTAGCCAAACGAAAGTGTGTCCTCAAATTCTTTACGCACCCTGTATTACATGCCATATCTTATCATTGAAAATTTTTGAGGGTGTCATAAGCGTACAATTGTTTCGATTACAACCATTTTCAAAATGGTTCATTCCCGGAACGATATTTATCTATTGGAGAAAATAGTAATTTATATCCGCTTCTATCTCGTCATCATGATTTGTTTGATATATTACTTCTCGTCATAAAATTGCTAGGTGGGAAAATAGAGGTACCATTTGTCACGTGCCAATGAACGGATTTAGATTAAATTTGTGACTGGTTCGTGCCATGAACCATATTCATCGACTGACGAAAACAGATTTTAAAAACCTTTCATAGCCTCGGAGGAGTTAGTGTTACGGACAGACAGACACGTTTCCCCACACTGATTCTATAAAGACCTTTCGTAGTTAATAATAATAATAACAATAATAATAAACCATTAAGGAATGACATAACCAAGTACCGAAAGGTTAAACTAAACCATTCGCGGAACTTTATTTTTAACCGCCCTATGTTAACATGGTAAGTTTCTAATGGACCATAATGATACCATTAAACAACGTACCTTTGAAGCAATTTGGATTATCATTAATTTTACCTTGCATTCATTTTTGACACATCATTCCAAAATGTTTAATATATTCCATGCCATATCTTAGCAATGAAAGTTCCAATGAACCATAATGGTTTCCAGTATACCATGTTCCTTGGAACCAATTACGACTATCATTAATTTTACGTTATATTCATTCATGACACATCATTCCAAGTGGCTTGATATATTACATGCCATACTTTAGCATTGAAAGTTACAATGAACCATAATGGTTTCACTAAACCAGGTGCCTTTGAAACAATTTCGACTATCAATAGTTTTACGTTATATTCATTCATGATACATCCTCCCAATTTGTTTGATATACTACATGCCATATCTTATCATTGAAAATTTTTGAGGGTGTCTTATGTTTACCATTAGAGCACGTGCCATTGTTTCGATTATAACCATGTTCGAGATGGGTCATTCCCGGTACCATATTTATCGATTGGCGAGAACAGTAATTTATATCCATAAATTTTACGTTATATTCATTCATGACACATCATTTCAAGTTGTTTGATATATTACATGCCTTTTTAAGCATTGAAAATTTCAATTAACCATAATGGTTCCAGTAAACCAGGTTCCTTGGAACCAATTTCGTTTATCATTAATTTTACGTTATATTCATTTATGACACATCATTCCAAGTTGTTTGATATATTATATACAATATTTTTGCATTGAGAGTTACAATGAACCACAATGGTCCCACAAACCCAGGTTCCTTGGAATCAATTTTGACTATTATTAATTTTTCATTATATTTATTCATGGCACATCATTCCAAGTTGTTTGATATATTACATGCCATATCTTATCATTGAAAATATTTGAGGGTGTTATAAATACCGTTAGAGCACGTGCTATTGTTTCAATTACAACCATTTTCAAAATGTTTCAGTCCCGGAACCATGTTTATTAATTAGCGAAAAAAGTAATTTATATCCACTTCTATTTCATCATTAGGATTTGTTTGATATATTACCCACTTAGTATATATGTCCATTGAGAACCGCTAGTTGGGGTCGTGAAGATACCATTTGTGCACGTGCCAATGAACCGATTTAGATAATGTTTGTGATTGGTTCGTGTCATGAATCATATTCATCGATTGACGAAAACAGATTTTGAAAATCTTTCATAGCCTCGGAGGAGTTAGAGTTACGGACAGACAGACAGACAGACACTTTTCATAGCATAACTGATAGCATAAAGCACCTTTCGGTACTTAATAATAATAAACCATTAAGGAAGCTAAACTAAGTGCCGACACAAACTTTTTGATATATAATTCCAAAATTTTTGAATTTCTATTGAAAACCTTAATATTTTCTCCGGTCCTACAAATCATATGCAGGGTGTTTGTGAAGGCTGCCAGGGTATGCAAACTTTTAGGGGTGGTAGAGGACCTTATTTTGAATATATTTTCCCAAAAACTGGGGGTCGCAAATAAATCCTTGATAAATTCGAAAACTTGATACTGATGGTCACAACGTTTTTAATAACTAAATACTACAGGTTCTAAAATTAAAAAAGGTGTTCAAACTGTTGACAATTAATAGAATGAATTTCTCACAGTGTCTTGTCATTGAATTTCCGGCACAGCCAAAAATTCCCGCATTGTCTCTTACATGATCATTTCGGCCACAATTCGCGCTACCAGCTCCTCTTCCGAATCAGATGTTACCAGAAGAAGAGATCTAAACGGTTTAGGGCTATTTGGTTATTAAAAATGTTGTGACCATCACTATCAAGTATTCTAATTTCTCCATTTTCTGGAAATACATTAACTAGAGAGATAGTATTATGAGAAAGTCTCAGACTGCCATTGTATATATGATGCTTGATAATTCATTTGCGATCCCCAGTTTATTGACAAAATAAATTCAAAATAAGGTCCTCTACCATTCTTAAAGGTTTGTTACTATAAAAAAAAATGCGAATCTCTTGAAACAAGAAATAAAATTTCCTCAGTCCACATGCTGTATGCAACTTACGCTAAGAGTAGGACAAAACCTCCACCAGTCAAAACCTCAATGTATAAAACCTCTTGATACAAAACCCCTAAGTACAAAAACCCTAGTCTTAAAGTGCAAGGGAGGGGAAAACCCCCAGAGTAAAAGCATAAAAGAGGACATAACCTCCAAATGAAGGGTCAAATTTAATATCATTTTTATCGACTTATCCGAAAATTTACTGAAGTTTTTTCTTTGTATTGGGGCGCGGTGGGGGGTCTTTTAAATAATAATAATAATAATAATAATAATAATAATAATAATAATAATAATTTTTTATTATTTATTTATTTATTTATTTATTTATTTAAAATATACATTATAATACAATCATCCGATTTAAAAGGACAAATTAAAAATCATTTCAAATAAACATTCCGAAGCCCCATCAGGGCTTGTATGGAAAAAATAAGGGCCTTATCAATTATATAGACAAACCAATTATATTACAAAATAATATCATAAACGTACAATAATCTACAATCAATTTCAAAAATCGAAAGAAAGAAAACCTTTCATGAAAATTATATACATCCATTCATACAAACACTTTACATTCATTAGTTTTACATACCCCTTCCAATAGAAAAAGCTAGATTTAATTAAGTTTTTGTTCACATACAGGAAATTTTTATTTAGTAAAAATTAAATTTATTTTATTCTAAAATTCTGACTTTATTCTAAAATTTTTATTCCATTTGAGTCAAGATAATTTTTACGAAATTTACAAGAATCGTTTACAAAATTTAAATTTACTTTTTACAACGATTTTTTACACCGATAAGATAATCAATTCTTTCCTATAATATTTCTAGAGGCCAATTTCGAAACCCAAATCCGAAGCCCTTTCTGGGCTTGTATGGATATAAAAAACGGGTCTACGTAAGTATATACAATTTTTAAACAAATATATATTATTCCATTTAATATATAACGGAAAACATTTTTCGTAAAACTTCTTTTATCCAATTTTGAGCTTCCATTTTGTGTTTTTCCAATGTAAAAAATTAGACTTAATTAAATTAAAAGATGTTAAATTTAGCATCCATTCTGGTACATTATTAAATAAGTATGGAACATAAAATTGCCTTTCTCGCTTTCCAAAATTATTAAAAATCTGGGGTGTGTCAAAACCATATAATTTTGTGTGAAAACCATATATTCGAATAAAATTTCGATTTTTAAAATTTTTAATTCCTTATATTGAAGATCTTTTGGATGTTCTTGTAATTTAGTGCCATATGTTATTTGTTTAATGATTTTATTTTGTATCTTAATATCTTTAAACTCTATTCCAAATTTATATAATAATAAGCCATAACGAATACGTGATTCAAATAACGAATTATACATCCTTTTTCTAATGTAAATAAGGCAATAAGGACTGATATGGTCCATTAGACATATAACTTTAAGTAACAATAACTTCAGAGAGGAAATATGTGAATGCCAATTTAGCTGGGCATCAAAATACATTCCAAGATATTTGAAATTAATGACATCATTTATTTTTGGACACGTGCATGCTGAAGATCTATTACAGTGTATTTCATGAATATAAATTTTTTCTTCAAAGAAATTCACATAATTCTTGTGGGGAATCTTAAATTTCATTAAATGGGTTTTCTGAATATTTAAACTTAACATACTACCCCGTATCCACTCAACCACATTCATTAAATGTTGTTGTGTTATCTTAAGTGTTATCTTAAATTCATCTGTTCGCTTCTGTGCATAGATTATATGGCTATATCATCTGCGTATAAATAAACTAGGGAATCATCAGCACAATTGGGCAAATCATTCATAAAAACATTAAACATGAAAGGACTTAAAACTGAGCTTTGAGGGATACCGCATTCCATTTTAGTCCTAGATGATATTTTATCCTTAAAATATACTATGTATTCTATCACTCAGAAAATTTTTAATAATATCTAAAAAGCTTCCTCTAATACCGTAATTATGTAGCTTATATGTTAATACTGTATGATCTACCATATCATATGCTTTATTAAGATCTAGAAAGACCAAAGTAGCAAATAATCCTTTGTGAAATGCATAGCTTAGTTTGTCATTCAGATCTAAAAGGAGGGTTTGGGTAGAGATCCCTCTTCTGAAACCATAGAATTCCTTATGGAATATATTATATTTACTAAAAAAAATTTCTAGTTTTTCCTTCATCCAGTATTCTAATATTTTCATCAAATATGATGATATTGCAATAGGTCTGTAATTATTTAGGTCCTCCTTATTACCTTTTTTATGTATAGGTCTTATTTTGATTCTTTTCATTGCATTGGGAATATTTTTATTTTTTTAATATTGCACTATATAGATGTTTTAAAGGTTTTAGTAGAGTTTAAAATTAGTCTTAATATCTCTCGGTCGAATCCTATCGATTCCTGGGCCTTTATTAATAGGTAATTTATTTACTATTCTTACTATATCCGTTTCCTCTATGTCATCTAGTATTATCGTATTGCATACACTTTCGTCTCTTATAACATGTTGGTCAGTCTTCAGTATTGTTTGTCTAATTTTATCCACTTGTGTTTTGAAATTTGTACTGAAAGCTTCAACAGTTTTTTCTATAAAACGGTTCGTTTTTATATTTTCTATTTTTCTATTACCTCTTAAATCGTTGATCAAATGCCAGAGTTCTTTCGCATTTTTGGTGTTTTTATGGAAGCATTTCATGAAATAGGTTAGGTTAGGTTAGACTCACTGATGAAGGAATTATGAATTCCGAAATGTACATCTGAGTCATTAAAATATTTTTTTGTGGATTTGCGTTTTTATTTTTATTCCGATATTGTATATTGGTGTCCACAGTTTCTGGCTATTTTGTTTTATTTACGAAGTATTTATCAACGTATTTATTTTTTTGGTTTAATAAGTCTATGTTGATATCTCCTAGAATTACCAAATTTTCTAGTTTCTTTTTTGCTTCAATATATGATTTTAATGAATTAAAAAAATCTATATTTTTATTAGGGGGTCTATATATACAGGCAAATGAACACCCATCTGTCGTCGATTCTTCTATTAATTGAAATGAACCTGTTTCCCCTCACATTCCTGTAAACAAAAAACAGTATCAAAAGTAATGTTTAAATTGTTTTTATAAAAATTCATCACTCCTCCGCCCTTTTGGTCTTTTCTTAAAAAACAATGTTTGCTAAAACCATCTAAATTAAACAGTTCTTGTTCTCCCATATTAATGTTCACTTCAAGTAGGATAAACATACCACATGTTTGATCATTATTATGTACGAAAAATTCAAATTCGTACCAGTATTTTCTCATACTCCTAATATTAATAAAATATAATTGAAAAATAAACATTTTGTTAAGAAATAATATCAGTCTGTCGTGTATTTTTATCTTACGAACAGAGTGGAAACAAGGAGGTAGAGTGAGGTATAATTTAATTATCTGAATTTGATTTATTTATAACATTAAGCAGAGTTTGCTAACTGTGCGTGAAAAATTAAGAGCGACAATGAAATTAGTCCAGGGCTTCTTCATACGGAGATCCTGACACATTTCTAGCAGTCATCGGTAATTTGCATCCAACGTCCCTGATCGGTGTATGTCGTGGGTTTTCTGCGATGTAGCGATGCACTGCTTCCGTCTTGTCCAGATCCTTGGTGAGGTGAAATGCCTGGGCTGCAATGGGTGCCGCAACGTCAGTGAGCGGCGACCTAAACAGGTTTGACGACCGAGGAGTTTGAGCTGTTAAAAATAAAACTAAGATTAGTGAAAGCCAGTAGCTCGTAACATGCTTAGATTTAAACTCATATTTCCATCATGTAGTTCAATTTCACACAATACCGGACAACGCGGTGCTGATGTCCAAGCGCGGACAATCCGCAGGGCGCCCCGCGAGATAGCCGGCTGGAGATGATGACCCTATCGCTGTCTTGCGGTATTCGCTGCTCCCCGGGGCTGCTATTGGTTGAGTGTAGTACAAGGACTCCTGCCCTTGCTGTTGTGTTGTATTCGTTCCGGATGCTGACCCTTCAGCGGTCGTGCTGATCGGTACGGGGCTCCTCAATGTCGGGGGTGAACCGACCTCGCACTTCGTTCGGACAGGACTGGCGACTGCTCCGTCCAATTCACACTGCACGTCGTGCGTAGAGCTACTTGGAGTGATGCCAGGTATCTGCTCGGGTCGGTGTTCCTCTATGATTAAATCTCGCTGGATTAGAAGCTCAATTCCATCTGTAAAAGTCTCATTGAAAATGTTGCATTTACTATTGCTTCTAACCAGCTTACGTTGATGGCGGTCGGATGGTTGAATACGCTTGCCTCCGTAATTTACGCTTTGGTTCCAACCAACGACTCGACGGCCTCGTGCGTGCGTACTCCTCCCTCTCATGGGCGGCGAGACTTTTCGGGCATTGTGACTAGCGTGGGTCGGTCGTTCGGCTTGGTTAGGCGTCCTCTTTTCCTCGTCTGGGTTTCCGGCTTTAAACACCCTTGTTCCAACTTGATGTCGGGTTTGGTGCGGAGACGGCGGCAGCGGCGGTCTTCTTCCGTCGGGCAATGGTGGCTCGGCGCGGCGACTTCTTTTAACGGAATAACAATTATGAGTAATGTTCTTATTACTAGTTTCGTTACTTGTAATCGGTCCTCCGTGCCTCGGTGACTCGCGACCTTTCCTCCGGAATTTGCTGGAGCATCGCATAAGGTCTGGTCCGCCACAGCTGTTGGAGCTGAGGCTGATGGAATTGCCTCAGCGGACGCCTAATCGTGAGATCTTAGAATCTAGGCGCCCAGGCGCACATGCTGTAAGTGGCAGGCAGCCCATATGGGGCTGCGTGGCTTATACAAACGCCTCAAAAACGAGGCCCGTTCACATCTGACGAGGTATCAGAAGGCCATCGGGAAGGTGAAAAGGAAAGTCTGGTCTCCTCCGATGACCTCACATAAACACTTAGATGATGTATAGTGCTTTTTAAACGTAACCGGACCTATCCGTGACCATTCAAGAAGCAGAAAAGATCGAAGCTGAATGGCCACTTTCCTCCATACGATCGACGTTGATAGAGGATGGCCCTGCGATCGACTCCAACGAGTAAGCCAAAGTTCTTTATTTATAAAGGCGATCGCAACGGCAAGGTCCGGTTTTAATACCTCGCCAGTGGAATCGTTTAAAAGGAAGCGCACAGACTGATATGAGAGATGTACCAGCCCATAATGCTGCCTTAAACGATTCCAGATCGACATAGCGAACGGGCACTCGTAAAAAAATGTGACAAATGGTCTCGGCTACGCCGCACACGGAGCATCCAGCAGACCTGACCACCTTCCACTGAAACAGACGTTGAAGAGAATAAAACCCGTGATGCAGCAGCCGCCATTGGTAGTTGAACAGTGTCCTTTCAAAGGCAAATGATTTTAAAAGCTTCATGACTGCTGCCCACGGGCGATCGGGAAGGAGTCGAACGATGTCCGTTGATTCACCAGGGTCAGTCTGCTGGAAGAACCATGCAAGCCGAAGCACTCCCCATTGCTGAGGATCCATACGGCGTAGCATCGGTAAAATTAGTTCAAAGTCCGAGTTGATAGTTTTATACACGTCCGGTCGTTGTTGATACGTTATAACTGGCAACAAGGGAGGTAACGGAAGCCTATTCACCTTGAAGAATAACCGTAGATGTAGAAAAAAGAAGTTCACCCATAAAGGGGGAGGGCTAAGGAATACCCGAATCAAGGCAGCCCGCCTGGCCGCAATGAGATATCGTTTAGTATCGGGTAAACCCAACCCCCCTCTCTCTAAGGGAATAAAGAGGAACGCTGCTCTCAATGGATGACGTTGCTGAGCAGTCGTCCCCCAAACACAGTTCACAATTGCTCTCCGGAGTCTCATGAGAAGATCATGCGAAGGCAAGGTGAATAGGCATTTAGATGTTAAAACTGGAAGCACATGAGTCTTAATGAATCTCACCTTGACAAACATCGATGTTGGAAAACGAAGACTTTTATCAAGGCGAGAGATGCACTTCTCAACCACTTGTTGCCAGTGCATGGAGTCCATGGTCGATTGAAAAGAAAAGACATAACCTAACACTGTAATTCGGTCGCACCATGTTATTGGGAAGGATTTGAGATAGTCCACAGTCCACTTCCCAATAGCAATACCTTTAGACTTGACGAGGTTGATGGAACTCCCCGTCGAAGTACTAAAGCGGTCGAAGGTTTCTTTAAAGATGCCCAAGGAGTACGAGTCGGACGCAAATAGCACTACGTCATCTGCATACGCCAAAGTCTTGATGTTTATTGATGCAGCTGGCAGATCGTATCCTCGAACATCTTGGTGGCGATTCAAGTATTGCAATAAAGGTTCCAAATAGAAGATGTATAGCAGGGGGGAAAGAGGGCACCCCTGCCTGACACCTTTACACAAATTAAAGGTGGCAGATATGGAACCATTAATCGCCACACATGATGCGGCCGAACCATACAGTGCGGAAATAATCGTGGCAAAAGTCCGAAGACGAAAGTGTCGAAATACGTCAAAGAGAAACACATGGTTTACTTTGTCGAACGCCTTTTCTTGGTCAAGGCTTAAAACGGCAAGTGTTTGCTTACGAGCACACGCTTCTTCCATCACACACCGAATCATAATAAGATTATCGGACATCCTGCGCGATGGAATGGAGCAGGATTGTCCGGGGTTGATAAAATCTTCAGCGAGAAATTTCAGTCTGTGTTGGAATACACCAGTGAAGACCTTGTAGTCGGTGTTTAAAAGGGTAATTGGCCTCCACTGGGTAACCAACTCTGGATTCGGCACTTTGGGGAGTAGAATGATTTGCCCCACAGTAAAGTCCGGTGTGATGGAAGACGGATCTTGGATGATCGCATTAAACACTTGCACAAGAAAAGGCCCAAGAAGATTCCATGTCGCATTGTAGAACGAGTATGGTATGCCATCAATACCCGGGCTGGACTGATGACGGACGTCCGCTGACAGGAACTTCTTGACTTCGTCTTCGGTGAAGGGACGAGAGATAGACAGGTCAGCATCCTCAGGAAAAGGTCTTAGCGCCTCGATCCACTGCTTCGTTTCGACTGACGGAATAATTGGGTTGTCGAAAAAGGATGAAAAATGGGCGTGAAAGGCTGACAAGATGTCGTGGTCAGAATTCACTTCCCCATTTTCCACCACCAATCGATGACATCGTTTTTCGTTGGCACGTCGTCTCTCCTCGGAGAAAGCGGCAGATGATAAATTCCTGACGTCAGTCGCCCAGGAAAGTTTGGCTCTGAGCGCTGCGCCAGCCGCCTTCCGGATCATTAGAGCGTTGATCTCACTCTTCACCTGACGAATCTCCATCTCGAACTCCTCCTTTGGGGTGGATACTTGGAGGAGCCGGAGGATCTCTTGTAGCATGAGGAGATGACGACGTCGGCGACGAGCAGCATCTAACCCAATCTTCCGAAAGAACCGTTTGATCTTAGTTTTTAGTTCCAACCACGAAGCAAGCGTAGGAGGCACATTGCGAAGGTGTTTGTCGACGAACTGAACGAACGCACCCTGGTATTCCTCTTCGTCGAGCAGAGAAACATTCAGGAACCACTTGCGATGGACTGCAGAGCCTGCGAATGATGCTGGAAATGGAGGATTCCATGACCACATGATGGCACTGTGGTCGGAGAATGAGCATGGAATTACCTCCATTTTACCCGGCGTACCAACAAAAGCATTGTCGACGAGAAAAAGGTCTAATCTTGATGTAGTGGGCCCTTGATGGAAAGTAGCCCCAATGTGATTACTCTGTGGATTGTGTGTCCATAGGTCGAACAATGCATTTTGCTGGCACAGACGATACACATGACCAGACGAGAAGATGTTGTTGTCGTCTGGATGGCAGTTCAAATCTCCAGCAATCACCACAGGCAACGATGAACACAAAAAGTTTTTTAAGTCTGTGAAAAACGATGGTTTCTCTGCTGATCTACACGGCGCATATACATTAAGCAATCGGAAATTGACACCAGATGTTGAAATGTCCAAAGAGATTACCCTGCACTCGCAGTCATATACACAATTCGACACCAGAATGGAGGGGTTGAAGATGATGGAGGCAACCCCTTTCCCATTTGGCGACGAAGAGTTGATGAAAAATTGTCCGTTGGTATATTGACTGCGAAGGCCCGGAAGATCGTAGCACTGTTGTGAAGTGGCGAGCTTTACTTCTTGAAGTAATAAGATGTCCGGCCTGTACAGGGCAATGAACGATGACAACACCGATTGCTTAAAAGAGGAACCCAGAGAACACACGTTCAGGGAGATGACCTTCATTAAGGATTTTTAGTGGCGCACCTGCTGACCTGTATCCGGTTGAGACTTGGGCTTCCCAGATGATACGGGAGGCTCCGTCGATCTTCTCATCGGAGATCGCAGACGACCTGATGAAGAAGAAGAATGGCTGCGCTGGTGGCTCGCGCGGCTGTCTCTCTCGGAGGAAGAAGTTGCACGTCTCTCGTCCCTGTTGCCACGATCCCGCCTGGACTTTTTCTTGCGGGGACTCCTCGTCCTCACAAGAAGATCCTGCTGTTTCTGCGCTGATGGAAGCGAGGTCCCAGCAGAAGATGTCATCCTGGAAGGTGACGACGTAAGCATAGACTGCGCAGGCTGTGAAGATGTTGACTGCGCTGGTGGAGGAAGGGGTGGAAATTCCTCCACGGAGAAGGCAGAATCTGCTCCTACGTCGTCAACACCAGAAGCTTCGTCTTCACCCATCGACACATCCAGAGATGACTGAGGAAGAGGCGTTATCTCTGGGAGCTTGGAAGGAGGTGATGGTGACCTCTCCCTCCTCGGCTCCGAAGATGTCGTTGGAGTTGACGATGATCGAGGTGGTGGCGGCATCATCTCCTTCTGCACCTCTGGAAGAGTCGAAAGAGCCGTTGAAGAATGGCTCTTTAGCACTGTGGATGACGGTGACGAAGCTTTGGTTGGCACTGTGGTCTTGGCCGGTGATGACATCAGGGGTTGTTGCTGGGACGACATTCTTGAAGGCGACGATGGAAGATCTGCTGGTGCTGCAAACACCCTCTCCTGGCACTGGTGAGACTTGCTTACAAGGCGATTGCAAGCATCGCAATGCTTTAGAAGAGGGCAGTCTTTTCGAACGTGAGACGTTTTCTTGCAGTACCAGCAGCACTGCCTTTGACCCTTGTAAGATACACGAACTTTGTTGCCGTGCATTACAAGGTTTTCAGGAATGTCCCTCTGAAGGTTCATCTCGACTACGAGGTCACCAGTCCTCTGCAGAGGAGAATCCGGGTGAGTTGGATACCCGACTTTTTTGACCTGACCGTAGTCTGACATGTAGCGCTTCAGGTAATCTTCCTCCATCAGCGGCGACGCACCCCGGATAAAGATGGGCAGATATCCGGGCTCAGCGTAGACCAGGCGGACGGTGGTTTGTCCGACCTTAACAAAGTCCACAGACACAATGCGGTCTGCAATATTTCGCTGTCGGCAAAGCATCCTCCACTCGGTTGGAGAAAGTCTTTGCACGACAGAAACTGCAGGATCGCCCGAAGGCAACACAGGCGGGATGTCTGTCTTCGCATAAATTGCTTTCATGAACAAACCAACGGCCAATGGACCGTCGGTAATCATTAAAACCATGTTCTCCATGGTGAAAGAAAAGTTCGAGAGGGGGGGGGTGAAACCTCCCCCGGGGGTCACCGGGGGGAGGGTCACTCGGAGTCACAAAGTCACTTACTCGCGCACAAGATGGTAAATTGCTGCGAGGATATAAACAAAGTCCAAGAAATGAAAAGTCACTAACACAATTTTACTTAGTCGGGGCTCGAAGTCGCTCTCAACAATAGTTCCTATTCCGAGGAGAAGTAATTGCCGTCTGACGATCTTCTCTTTTGCCTCGCCTTTTATCCGGGGTTGGAGGATTCTGAGCCGAGATTGCGCATATCGCCCTCCAATCCCGAGGCTCAGACTTCTCCATCCTCCTTCAATCCCGTGGCTTCAGATTTACTTTATCTGACGGGGTTCGTCCACTACCGACGGGGGTGTTTTCCTTTCCTTCTTCATTTTTTCTTGTCAAATCCTTGAAATAATGTTTTTTAACATTTTTCTTCTGACGAGGATTTGACACAGTCATCTACATCGAATCCGTTGTACCAGGAAAACAGAAGAAAGATGAATACAGTTTAAAATTATAGTTTCTCAACATCTTCTTTATGTAAGATATTTATCACCTTTTCTATATCACTTTTACGTACAAAAATGTTTCCCTGTTGTACCCATACATTCACTACCGTTTATAAAAATCGAAACACCCTGATGGAATAGCCCAATCTGCATTAAATTTGGAGCATTTGCATATCATGGGTCAGAAAAGAAACCATTAGATTTTCAGGTCAATACAATGCGTTTTATTGTCACATTTGTATCGGGTGAAACCACCGTGGGATGCAATTACAGCCTCTAAACGTCGTGGCATTGAGTCAAACAAGCTCTGAATAAGGGCCTGGGGAATGTCCTGCCATGCTCTGTCTACACAGGTATACAGTTCATCCACAGTTGCTGCTGCAGGAGTCTGACGAGCCAATCGATGAGCAACCCTGTCCCACACATGTTCGATTGGGGACATTTCTGGTGAACGAGCAGGCCAGGGGAACAAGGGCGTCTGATGTGCTTGGAAAAAGGCGAGGACATTTCTGGCCACATGCGGTCGGGTCATTGTCCTGTTGGAATACAGCGCCTGGAAGGTTCTGCAGGAAGGGGATGACCTCGGGTTGCACAACTTCCCGGATGTACCGGTCACTGTTCAGATTGCCATGGATTCTGATCAGACGGGAACGGTCATGGTAACTGATTGCACCCCACACTATAACCCCTGGCGTTTGTCCTGAATGACGCTGCAGGATGCATTCTGGAAGGTCGCGCTCGCCACGATGTCTTCTGACTCGTATCCTGCCGTCATGGTGCTGCAAGTTAAACCTTGACTCATCCGAAAACACAACTTGTTGCCATTCATCTTGCCACTGTTGGTGTTGATGGGCCCATTGCAACCTGTGGCGCCGGTGGTTTTGAGTCAAAGGAATCCGCAACAATGGTACTCGTGCCATCAATCCTCTGGAAATCAAACGGCGTCGTACAGTGCTAGCAGACATTGTCCTGCCTACTGTAGCACCCCACTGTTGTGCTAACACTGTGGAAGTGGCTGTACGATCTGCTACACACATGC
>JAHWFO010016668.1:539-15613 GCA_023313115.1 Rhysida immarginata
GGGGGGAAGGGGTAAAAATCATATATCTTGGTTTATGTTTGTTTGTTTACTCAATAGATGGCGCCAGAGTTTGTTATCTTTTCCTTGAAACCGAAACTGGACTAACTGCGCAGAAGCAGGACAGCAAAAAAACTTCCGTTTCCTCCGGATGTGTAGTATTGTTTGCACATTTCAAAGGCTAAGGTCAAAAACTCTCACTGGTGAGAAGAGTTAGCGCTTGGTCGGTCAGAAATCCCGGTGAGAAAACTGTGACGTCATTTTAACGCGGTCAAAAACGCCAGTTAGCGCTGTTATGCCTAACCGGTTAGTCTAACTGTCCTCACCGAGAAAAAGACGGTTAGGCCAGTGAGAAATTAGTCATCATTCTCTCACCGGTGAGGGTTTTTGACCTTAGCCAAGGTAGGAAACGCAAGTTTTTTGCTGTCCTGCTTCTGCGCAGTTACTCCAGTTTCGGTTTCAATGGAGAGGTCTATATAAAAATTCAGGGTGCGTCTGTAAATGTTCTAAAAACTTTTGAACCACTTATCCTTTTGAGCTCATACTTGCACCAGATGTTCATTAGGTTCAGGGTAAGGTTTACATGTGCCGAGTGTCAGGTTGGCCCAAAGGGGAAAGGATAAAAATAATATTTTTCTTGATCTGTCTGTCTGACATGAGCCTACGATATATGAGCCAACAATGGGCGAGGTCAAAAATGCTAACACCGAGTGAAGTTAGTGAAGAAAGCCATTGTTGCTACGACAGTCAACAATACGTTAACAATCGAGAATAATAATTGCTTCACCAACCGAACTCGGTATTTGCATTTTTGACCTCGCCCAATGTATGTCATGTCCTACAATGTCATGTCCAACAATAGGCCATAAAAAATTACTTTGGCTATGGTCATGGATAAAGAAATACAGGATGGGAAACTCCATTGTTTAAAGCGCGATTTTTTTTTTTCACTGGCGTTCTCTGGCCATTTGCGTGGGCATTACTCTCTGTCTAGCAGACAACTTTACTTTTCCTTATTGGCCTCGATGGCTCAGTGGTTGCATGATCTCCTCTGATCAACACCTCCTAGACAGAAGGCCTGATAACGGAAACGTCATACATTGTTACATCATCATTAGTCGATCAAATTTAGGCTCTTATTATTGGTAGAAATAGGATTAACAATGGTCGACTAATGATGATGTAACAGTGTATGACGTTTCCGTTATCAGGCCTTCTGTCTAGGTGGTGTTGCTCTGATGCCCGTAGATGTGGCTTCGATCCCAGCCGAGGACAACGAGGATTTTTACAGGGGGAAAATACTATTATATAAAAGAAAGAGCGAAAAATGTACACACTCACTCATTCATTCCTTCATTACGAAATCTCCAGAACTATGAAGCCTACAAACTTGAAATTCGGCAGGTATATTTCTCTCGGCTTCTAGGTGATAGAGGGATAAAATCTAAGCAACATTTACCTCTTTCATTTTTTTCCCTGGGGCATTATTTTTGAGATAAAAAAATGTTGAAATCCTACCTGCAGGAAACAGTTGTTTGGAATCAGCGGAGACACTTAAAGACATTGGTATACGAGACACCAGTGAAGAGCTGATAGCCGGAATCGCCATAGCTGCGGTCCAGATTCGCAAAAAACCAGGAACTTTTGAACTTTTTACGTCAGTCCAAGCGGCGACGTTGTGAAGCATGCATTCATGCCAGAGGGAGTGAATTAGAACACTTATTATTGATGAAAATAGGAAAGAAAATTCCACAGCCTGGGTTCGAACCAGGAACCTTCTGCTCACCGTGTTGATGCGCCAACCAATTGCGCTACTGTGGACATGGAAGCATTAACGCTATTTACAAGTCCTTAGGGCTGGTTGGAGCAGTACCCCGTTCGTAGATTTTTATTTATTTTTGAAAAATTTTGTATTACGAAAAATTCTAATTAAAAGCAATTCATTAGAAGCGTCATATACTATTTTATGTTTGTGCAAAATTTTAACACTCTTTCTTTAGTAACAAAAAAGTTATCGATTTTTGGTCCGAACTTTCCTACTGCGTATAATCGTTCTGCGTATTGGAACTTTTAAAGTTTTGAACCCAATTTTATCAATGAAGACAAAGAGATAGAGAGTGGGTCTTGAAGACATTCCTATTCTACTTTTTGAAAGTCTTTAAGAATCCGAAATCAAATTTCAGAAATCAATTTTCAGAAAGTGCACAAGCAAAGTCTTGGGGGCAGCAGTCCAATGGAGGCAGAGTCTGTGAGTATTTATTGAAAAATATTGTATTTTTGAAATTCTGACTTCTGATTCTTAAACACATGAAAAATTAGACTAGGAATGTTTATAAGACACACTCCCTATCTCTTTGACTTCATCGATAAAATTGGGTTCAAAACTGTAAAAGTTCTACACTTTCAGGGCCTCTATCTCCTAAACGGTTGGATCAATTGATAAAACACCAAGAATAAAACATTTCTTGAAAACTGTGTACAATCTGAATATAAGATTAAAAATAGGGGTTACTATTTAAGATTTCAAAGTACCCCCCCCCCCAACTAATGAATTTTCCCCACGAAATAACTCACTATTGATTACGGACATTTTTTCGTACAATGCTTAATTTCCGAGATATCTGCCATGTTACCAGACTTTTTGACACCCTGTATATCAAACAACTTGGAATAACGTGTCATGAATGAATATAAATTAAAATTATTGATAGTCTAAATTGGTTCAAAAGCACCTGGGATTTAGTGGAACCATTGTGGTTCACTGAAACTTTCTATGCTAATATGTGCAATGTAATATATCAAAACGCTTTAATGATGCGTCATGAATTTATATAACGTAATGATAATCCAAATTGGTTCAATGCTACGTGGTTTAATGGTATCATTATGGTTCATTGGAAGTTTCAGTGCTAAGATATGACATGTTATGTATCAAACAACTTGGAATGACGTGTCATTAATGAATACAACGTAAAATTAATGATAGTTGAAATTGTTTTAAAGGCACCTGGTTCAGTGGAACCATTATGGTTCATTGGGACATTCGATGCTGAGATATGGCAAGTTACATATGAAACATCTTGGAATGGTGTGTAATGAATGACTACAACGTAAAATTAATGTTAGTCGAAATTGTTTTCAAGGAACCTGGTTTAGTGGAACCATTATGGTTCACTGGAACTTTAAATGCTAACATATGACATGTTTTTATATCAAACAACTTGGAATGATCTGTCATGAATGAATATAAAGTCAGATTATTGATAGTCGATATAGGATCAAAGGCGCCTGGTTTAGTGGAACCATAATGGTTCATTGGAACCTTCAATGCTAAGAAGTGGCATGTAATATTTCAAACAACTTGGAATGATGTTTCAGAATTATTATAACGTAAAGTAATGATATTCCAAATTGGTTCACTGGTACGTGGTATAATGGTATCATTATGGTCCATTGAAACTTTCAATGCTAAGATATGACATGTTATATACCAAACAACTTGGAATGACGTGTTATAAATTAATATAACGCAAAATTCTTGATAGTTAAAATAGGTTCAAAGGCACCTGGTGCATGTAATACAGGGTGGGGCAATGTAACTTCCTTTTTTGAAATGTGCGCAATTCAGGGTGTAGCGGCTGCAGCGGGACAGGAGTGGTCTCATTCCACTAGCATAGTTCAAAAGTTTTGTTCTCTTCCAGTTCACCATGATGCGTCGAAACAATGAAGCGCAAGCGTTTGCTGTCGAGGCCTGTTTTACGAACGGTTCATCTGTGATGGCAACCCAGCGCGCCTTTCGACGGTGGTTCAGTACACCCCGTTGGGCAGTGTTCCGGACCGAAAATCAGTTGTTACATGGGTCACTACGTTCAGACAAACATCGAGTACGACAAGCCGAAGATCTGGATTCCCTCGGCCAATCAGATCACGTGTGAACATTGAGGCAGTGAGAGCTTTAATCTTGCGATCCCAACGGCATTCTGCGCGCAAACATGCGTTTGCCCTTGGACTCTCCGATCGTTCAATGAGGCGAATTCTTCACGATGACCTTCATTACCATCGTTACAAGCTGGCGATTGTGCAGGAACTCTCCGAATGCGTCTTTAATTTCCGGGTGAAATCATGTGAGGTACTTATCAAAAACATTCCTGAGGACACAATTGTTTTTTTCAGCGATGAAGCCCATTTTAACTTAACTGGATGAGTCAACAAACAGAACATGCGCTAATGGACCGACAACAACCCCCGAGAATTGCATCAATCGCCTTTGCATTCATCTAAAGACACAGTGGTGTGTGCAATTTCCTCAGCTGGGGTTAATGGTCCTGGTTTGTCGAAGGTTAGTGAATTCAGACCATTATGTGAACATGTTGGAGGAAATTTTTTCCCACGACTTCATGAATTGAATTTAGGGGACATTTGGTTCCAACAGGACGTAGCAACGGCTCACACTTCAAAGGCATCAATGGCTATTTTGATGGAACACTTCCCGGAGTACCTCATCTCATTAAGGGGCGATATGGAATGGCCAACCTGCTCCCCCTATTTGACCCTTTGCGGTTTTTATGGGTTTTTTTTTGAAATGCCGCGGTTATGATAACCGTCCAAGGACCCTGCAAGATCTGAAAGCCAACCACCGGACAGAAATTGCCGAATACCCCATGCAATGAGCAACGCCAGAACTCGGCTTATTCAGTGTATGGACCAGGGAGGGCGTCATCTACCTCATATAATTTTTAAGACTGTCTAAAACAAAACTTTAACTATGTACCTAAATTATAAATAAAATATATAAAACAAAATGGGTTTTATTGCGTTTTGAAATCAGGAAGTTATGTTCCCCACCCTGTATATCAACAACTTGGAATGATGTGTCATGAATGTTGTGTAAAGTTAATGATAGTCGAAATTGTATCAAAGGCACCTGGTTTAGTGGAACCATTATGGTTCATTGGAATTTTCAATTCCAAAATATTGCATGTACTATATCAAACAACTTGATTGGCTAGTTGGTTTGGTTTGTTTGGTATTAACGTCCTTTTCAACTGCTATGGTCATTTCCAACTTGAAATGATGTGTAATGATGAATACAACGTAAAATTAATGATAATATAAATTTGTTCAAAGGTACGTGGTTTAATGGTATCATTATGGCCATTGGAAACTTTTAATGCTAAGATACGGCATTTAATATATGAAACAACTTGGAATGATGCGGAATGAATGACTACAACCTTAAATTAATGATAGTAGAAATTGGTTCCAAAGCACCTGGTTTAGTGGAACCATTATGGTTAATTGGAAGTTTCAATGCTAAGATATGGCATGTTATATATCAAACAACTTGGAATGACGTGTCATGAATGAATATAACGCCAAATTATTGATAGTCGAAATAGGATCAAAGGCACCTGGTTAGGTGAACCATTATGGTACATTGGAACTTTCAATGCTAAGATATGGCATGCAATATATCAAACAACTTGGAATGAATACAACATAAAGTTAATTATAGTTCAAATTTGTTCAAGTGTACGTGGTTTAATGGTATCATTATGGTCCATTAGAAACTTTCAATGTTAACATAGGACAGTTGAAAAGTATGGTTTCGCGAATGGTTTAGTTTAGCCTTTCGGTACTTGGTTATGTCATTTCTTTATGGTTTATTAATCCTAAACGTTTTTCATGTGCTCATTTTGGCTGTGTATTAACTTTCAGATGAATCAAAATTTCTTTGAATTTGAGCTCGAGCAACGAAAAAAGCTTTCAATTTAAATAGAAATATTTCATGTTGAAAATTCAAAAAGATTTCTTTTAAAAAGCTCCCAATGCATAGCGTCTCCAAATACGGCCCTTTAGTAGAACCTAAAACATGTATTTTTTCTATATAAATTCTGAGCTTTTTCTGAATATTCACACACAGAAATTGCAACATTTCATAAAAAACAGCCCGAGCAACGCCGGGTAAACAGTTAGTAAATTATTATAGTAAAAATAAAACTAAAATAAATTATATCAAAACCCACTTTATGTTCACTGGACCTCTTTGGATTTCCAACAGATAAATTTTAGGATGCAACCCTTTGTTCTTGCGCATAATAATATTGGAATGTCCACAATAGATCCAATGCAGGATGTCCACTGGTGAAATCAAAGAAATTAATAGAATAGCTGGTCATCCAACCGTTTTAATGTCCAAAGACAGCTTCAGTAATAAGATGAAAGTCACTTTTATGGCGCAGTAAAAGAAATTTAAAATTTATAAAACAAACTTCAGTATAATTAACAGAACGTTTTCGAGAGTTATCTTCTTACATCCTCAGTTATAAAAATTTAATAAGTTTCTTTGAATTAATCATTGTTAAATGTTTATAAGCAAATCTTTTCTATAACAAGAACAAAGGACCGCACCCCAAAATTCATCTGTTGGAAATCCAAACACGTCCAGTGAATATTAAGTGGATTTGGTAATAACTTTTTTTATTTTTATTTTTATTTTTACTATAATAATTTGTTTGGCATTTATATTTGGAAGTATCATACTAAATAAAAATTAGAAAAAAATTAAATTTTTTAATATTTTAAATTTTATATGAAGAAATCGTAACATTCTTAATTTTAAATATAAAATGACTTGTAAAAACACTATTTATAATAAAAATAAGAATTTTTATAATAATAATGAATTTATTACCTTTTGACTACATGAATAGTTATAATAATTATAAATCCATTATTTAGAATAAAAAAAAATCAAGGATGTTATCTGCAGCTCAAAACATTGATAGGGGTCTGAATAATTTTCACTAAAATTACATCAGAAACAGAAGAACCTCCTTCATCTATTACATGAAATAAATTGCAATAGAGTCAAAATGAAGACAGAGAAGCGATCAGAGCTAACTTCAGTTAACAGAAGAAGAGAATGCTTGTGGGGGGAGGGACATCTACGCGTTGTGACCGATATACAGATCTAGTAAATCTGAAGGAAATGTACCTTTTCTTGACTTACAGGTGATCGGCGCCGTTAACAAAATTCATTCTATCCCATATTAGCTGCTCGAAGCTGAGATAAAATTGTTTAAATCGTTCCATTTCTCCACTATGCGATGGGAATCCACCATGTTGCTTGTTTCGATATTTGAGTTAGTTTGGTATCTGATTCTGTTGGTAGATGGCGGTACAGCTTGCCACTTCCTTTATATTGAACGGAAGGCATACAAGGTTGCACTGTACGTAGCCACTGCGTAGGGTTTAATTCACTCATGACTTCAAGGTTATTCCCCATGATAAAATCCGTTGCTTATACTTCGTCCAACAAGAGAAAAACAGGGTGTGTTTCCGGTCTGATATCGACTACTCACTCATCCGCAATGCTTTGTGGGATCTCTCCTTCAGCGGCTACACAAGTCACTTTGTAATGGCGACGCCCGTGCAACAACTCTTCAGCCAAACAAGGAAAAACTATTCCCAGCCAGGCTAGGGAGATTTGTGTGGAACGTATTTTGCTACTTTAAAGAAAAACAGTGTTTTAAAAGCTCATCTGCTTTGATAGAAGAAACTTCCAAGGCAACGCAAGTTTCTTTTTCTTGCGTTCGAACAATTGTTCAAGAAGGAAACGAAGCGTCTTCATGCGAAGCTACCACCCCCTCTCCTCGCTTTTCGACTCCTGGAAAGAAAAGGCCCAGGGAATCTCGAACAACGATATATATAAAATTGAGTTAAAAGACAATTTTATGAAGTGTACAATATTTTTAATTATAATTAAAGCAAAGCAACTGAATAATATTAAAGCTTCTGCTGCAATATTATAAAGCGCTTCCTCAATGAGACATGAGACAGAAGTGATTAAGCGCATGAGGCCCCCTTTCTCTGATTGGCTAATCTGAAACTTCCTGTGACACACCCTGTTTTTCTCTTGTTGGATGAACTATAATAAAATATCATATTTTTTGTAATTTTAATACTGTTCAGTGTAAGAGTGGATTGTTGATTGTTATTATTGGGTTGTCATATTGTTGTAAGCAGTATTATTGTTGAATTTATAAATTTAAATATATATATTGTTGCATGAAAAAAAGGGGGGGGGGCTGTTCACTCATAAAGCCCTTGCAACCTGTGGAAATCCCTGGCAGGTTGTGAAAAACCTTTCCCGAACTACATGAAAGGTTTGATGCCTATTGGCCTTTCGCGAATACACACACACACGCACGCACACACAGTCACACACACTATGATTTTTGTTAATATAGATAGAATATGATTCCCACAAACACATCTTTAAAAATATGTAAACTTTCGCGAGTGCTTTCACTCATGTTTAAGATAATTTATTTTTCTTTATGAGAAACACTTTATTAAGAAACAAAAAGAAAGAAAGAAAGAAAATGGAATGGAAATGAAATTGTACAGTCGGCTACAAAAGTATCTAGCCACCTTGCAAGGTTATTTCTATGTAAGGTGGCTAAGTACTTTTGTTGCCGACTGTACATAAAACGCCTTGAAAAACTTGTAAATAGATATACAAGCAAGAAAAGGGACAATAAGAGACATTAAAGAAAAAATTATAAATGATATAAATGACAGATTAGCTGACCGTTCTGCAAGAAAACTATACCACAAGAGAGTAAAATTAGCCAAGAAAAATTTTAAAGAGGCAATACAGTATTTATAAAATTAAAGAATTTAACTAAAAGAAATTAACTGGTGTCGACAACAACCTCGGAATTCTTCTCCGACGGGTTCGCCCGACTAATCACACGTTGCGCAAGTATGTGGAAAGGGTTGGGGAGACTATGTCGAAAACTGATTAGTGCATTACACGTGGGGGGACAAATGTAAGTATACGCTATAAATCTAATTTTGAAAATCGGTTATAAAATAAATGTTACAACCTAGGGAGGCAAAACTTTTCAAAACACCCTCGAAGATGGTTAGTAATTATTCAAGTCGAGGGAAGTTGATTAGTAATTATTCAACTCACCTTAATTTGAATTTTTATTAATTTTGTTTGTCATGGAAATTGTTTAAAAATAAATTTTGTTTGTCATAAAAATATATTTTATGTATACAAAGTACGACGGGTGATCGAAAAAGTAAGGTTAAAAAGCCCGCAGTGAAACGTGTAAATTTTATTTCATACAACCGATACAGCCAACTGATAGATAGTACATACGAGCGTACATTAGGTTATTTTTCGACATAGTCTCTATAACGGTTTAGGCACTTGTCGGTTCGTGGGATGAGTTTGAATATTCCCTCCTGATAAAAATCCTGTCCTTGCATGTTCAGCTACGTTGTCGCGAAGTGTTTCACCTCCTCGTCTGAAGCGAATCGCCGGTCTCCTAGGTGTTCCTTCATGTAAGGAAAGAGGTGAAAGTCGCTTGGAGCGAGTCCGGGCTGTAGGGAGGGTGTTCGATGACATCCAGGCGAAACTGATTCAACAGCGTGGTGGTCTTCTGGGCTGTAAGGAACTTTCACCTCTATCCTCACTTGAAGGAGCACCTAGGAGAAACACTTTAGAAAAAACTATATAAATATGAAAACTGGATTGTAAATTCCTAAATAATGAGACTAACGAAAAACTAGGATTTAAACGAATAAAATTGAGGAACCAATAGGTTAAATAAAAAGAGTTGTAATTCTTTTTTATATTCGAGCAGATAAATGCACAACGAAGCTTTATCATAAGCATACTTACGATAATTGTCACGGATTTCGAATATCATCCAGAATTCTCGTGACAAGGACTCTCGCTTTCGATCTCGAATTGTTTACAATTCGGAGCGAAAGCGGAATCGACGTCGTCATCATCCGCTTCAACATCATAACGCAGGAGCCAATGAGAGAGGAGCGACGCTCTCGAGTGCGGGCTCGAAGCGAGAGCACGGGGAGAGAGAGAGAAAGAGATTGGCGACGACCGATGGACGACGGAGGATAGGGAATCTCCTGGCCACGAGCGACACGAGGCATCGGGACGGTTTGGTGACCGGTTCGCCGACGGAGAGGGTTCGTCCGCAAGCGACTGCGACGGATACGGCTACGGCTACGGCTACGGAGTCGAAGTGCGCTTCGTTGTGTGGGACACTGCCATGCGGAGAAGCTCGTTTGGCGGAGCATTATTCCGATGCAGAGTACGAGAGCCCTCAACGTGAAGGGTGCACGTCGCCGGCGCTCAGCTTGCTTCTACGTTCACCAAGGGTCTCAGCCGCCGACCGTGGATTCGGCCTGGTGAGTGTATCGTTTATTGTAGGCTGTGCGGCCGTAATAGTTAAGAGAGCTTTCCCTGAGTTAAGTCGCCGTGACGTATGTGTGTGCTCGCCGGTGTGTGGTCTTTGGCCCGGCGGCATGCGAGCTTATTTCAGGAATGATTTTGGCTTCGTCATTATGAAGCTCAAGTGAAGTGTCTTCATCCTCACGTAGAAATTTTGTCCTTGTGCTAAGCCTTGTAAAAGCCCGTTTTGCCTGTCTTATGTTTCATTGTTAACGTAGTAGCACATTTTGTGCGGTCATGTAATATTCCAGGTTCTTTAACGCAGGTCTTTTGTGGCTTTGAATCTCCGAACTGGGAAAAAAAAAAAGGAGCTCTACTTATGGTGTATTGAGTGACTATATTAATTTGTAATTCTAAGCTTAATGGACTCCCCCTGGCTATAGAACTTTTACCGACATTGACTTTTATGATGACATTTATTTAACTAATCCTAGCCCTCGCAATTGGAACTTTTAGTACGCGAGTGCGCCGTTTGTGTTATCGTGGTCTATTGTGTTACAGCGAATTTCATGTAAATGTTCACTGTAAATTGCTATATCAGTTTCAGTTATTTTCTGCTAGACGTAAATAGTTTAAGGCTCTGTATGCTTTATTGTGGTTCATTTGCTTAGAATGTTTAAGCTGTAGGTTAGCTACTTTAAAAGTGTTTTAGATTCTGACCCAGCTAATTTGCTATTTCTTATTTGGCTTATACGCAATGTTTTGTGTTAAGCTATAAAACTTTTCAGCTATTAGACTTTAGCTCTTAAGTTTTAGCTGCCTACCCGGGTGGCCAAAGCGGGTAGGTGTCGGGAGTTAGCTTCCGACCAGCGAAAGCTGTGGGCCAAGTTCATGTTGCCTCGTTAGAGGTGTTTAATGTTTTACGTTGGGTGTTGCATAATGCCACCTGTAAGATCTCTTTAGATCTTAACTCCGTAGAGGGCAATACCATCTGCCCATCTGCTTCAAAAGAAGCAGCTTGGCTGCCGGTTATTTATTGTATTGTAGTTATCATTTGAGTCATTTATTCTTGTAGCTTTATGTGCTTTGGTTTAGCTCTTAAGCTTTGTTTTAGATTAACTGACTATGTGATAATTGTAAAGGCTACGTTAAAGCCTTTGTTGTAAGTTACCTTTAGGGGATTTTGGTATTTACAGTTAAGACGTTAATTGTCGTGTTCAATTGTTTAGCTTGTGAGCTTTGGTTAGGTTACAAGCTTGATTGTAATTGTAAAGGCCTTCGTTAGAGCCTTTAATGTAATTTGCTTTTAGGGGAATTTGGTAATTACAGTTTTTGGACTTGAACACGTTAATCGTCGTATTCATTTGTTTAGCTTGTAAGCTTTGGTTAGGTTACTAGCTGAATGGTAATGTAAGGCTTACGTTTAAGCCTCTGAAATAGTTTCAATTTTAGGCCAAACGTGCCTTGAAGGTTTGGTTTAATTTAAGCATTGTTCCTTTAATTGAAATTATTTCGCACTAAGGTGCAGGTAAAGTTAAGCTGTTCATGTTTATCTTTGACTGATATTTATTGTATTTTTGTGAATTGTTTTCATATCTATTTTTACAAAGGGAGCCCATTCGACTCCTCTTTAACTTTTGCTATTTTTATTTCATTTATAATAAACTTTATCTTTATTTTACTCTAATTTGTGCGCTGTTGCATGTCATTTAAATTCCACTGCGCTACTCCAAATTTTAGCTTAAATACATGTGACAATAATGTTAAACGAAGCGAGCATCAATTGTTGAACCGTTCTGTGTATGCGTCGATTATTTCTTCATATACTATTGCTAAAGCGTTTCTACATAATCATATACGGCTGAAGCGAGCGATTAGCTACTTGCGATTAGCTTTGACAACAATAAGTCTAACTAGAATTCAGACATTGATAATCGTAAGCCTAACAGCAATTTGCTCTTGATAGCAATTAGCTATGGACAACAATTGCTATGGACGTTACGAGTTGTTATATTACATGTATTCAGAATGAGCGATTTTGCGCATTGGTTTAGGCACTCAAGACCATTGTTGAATACAAATTTCATGTAATTGAATTAGTTCTCAATAATGGTTTGAGTAAGAGCAAGAGCATGAATACTCTTTCTGAATACGGGTGTTAGCATTGAAAGTTTCCAATGGTACGATGTAGTACCATTAGAACACGTCCTACTAAGCGAATTACGAATATCATTAATTACTCGTTTTATTCATTCATGACACGTCGTTACAAGTTGTTTGCACGTACTACTAAACTAATTTCCACTATCATTAATTACACGTATTCATTCATGACACTTCGTTACGAGTTGTTTGATATAATACATGCCATATCTTAGTAGGTGGCCGAGAGGGCTAGGGCGTAGGCTTTCTAGTTCTCGAGTCCGCCTGGCGGCGGGTTCGAATCCCGCCGTGGGCATGGATGTTTGTGTTTGTCCCGGGCTGCATACTGTTATAACTTGTGTAAAAAAAGGCGCAAAATGACCTTTGTAGTCGACGCCAAAATTTCTAGAACCCCCCCCCCCATATTTTGGCATTGTAAGTTCCAACGGTACCATGTGGTACGATTAGGAAACGTACAACTAAACTCATTTCCGCTATCATTAATTGCTCATTATATACATTCAAGGCACGTCGTTACGAGCTGTTTGATATATTATATGCCATATCTCAGAATGGAAAGTTTCAATGGTACCATGTGGTACGATCAGGATACGTACTACTAAACTAATTACCACTATCATTAATTACTCATTATTTTCATTCATAGCACTTCGTTACGACTTGTTTGATATATTACATGCCATGTCTTATAATGGAAAGTTCCAACGGTACCTTAAATTACCATTAGAACACGTAGTACTAGACCAATTCTAACAGTTATTAATTACTTTATATTTTTATTCATGGCAACATCGTTATGGGATGTTTGATATATAACATGCTATATCTTAGTTTTGAAAGTTCTAAAAGTGACATATGGTATTATTAGAATATGTACTTGTAAACAAATTTCGGCCATCATTAAGTATTCGTTATATTCGTTCATGATATGTCGATACGAGATGTTAGATATATTACATGCCATATCTGGTCATTGAAAATTTTTAAGGGGATATCATAATAGTCCCAATAGAGCACGGCTATTGTACCTATTCCGGCTATCTCACCTTCAAACTTGTTCGTGCTCTGTCTCATATTAATGGAATGGTGAAAACAGAGTGTGAAAAAGTTAATTCGATTTCAAGTTATCGTAATAAATAATAAGCTCCCTACGAATAAAGAAATTCTTTTGGTTTAGGCACGGATATCCCCTTTCTGCACGCGCATCATCTCAACAACGTTTTAGAGCACGCGCGGAGCCGGAACGAAGTGCTCGGCACGCGTTTTCCCCCAGTGCAAGCCTGATTTGTCTCTTCCAGCAATTCTCTATACGCACGCTCCCTATTCGAACGCAATGCATTGTTGGAATTGTGTCCGCAGACCAGGCAGATGGATGGACGTCTGAACAAACCAATCGCATAAGCTACTTTTCTATTTATTGTGCGAAAAATGAAATCCTTCATGGAGAGATGAACAGTTATTAGCTGGAAAGATTTCCAACGTTTGTTTAATGCAGTTATAAGTTGGAAGTTCAAAGCCAAATACTACCTCCTGTTGTCGCAAATTTTTTTTTGTTTCCCTAACCGGAAGTATACTTAAGGAGAGAAACTCAATTGAGGACAGCGACTTCTGTTGACGATTTCATGAACCTATCATTGTTTGAGAGAAAACGCAACATGTGGAGACACCTGACGGAGTTTCATTGGAAACACAATCACTTCCGTTATTTCTGGACATGAAGTTTATCTGCAAAATGGGCTGCGACTTTATGTTCACCCTGTACAGTATATGATGGGCATCCTGCAAATAAATGAGGTACTGCATTCACAGCCAATTTCCAACGATATCTTGGGAATATTATCTTCTTTCCCACTGATCATAAATTTGCAGTGCGTCATCAAAATGTTTGTGACATACTTTTGAAGTCTTTGTAAGACTCCTATCTTTTCCTGGAATTGCTCTTTTCCATTTCTTTAAGAGCTCTGGGTCCGAAGGAGGAGAAAAGAAATGCACTTTTTCTGTTGGAATATTTTTCATATCCTGACTTGTCACAAAGCAGGTAAGAGGCATTATTATGGCTACAATGCCCATTTGGACAATTATAAAGCCTGATGGAAAATTTAAAAAATGCATATATTAATTTCATATTCACTATTTTAATTTAGCAAAATGTCCTGCTCTCTCTTTAGAGAAAAAAATTTACTCCATTAGATGATCCAAAAATTAACTAGAATTATGCATATAACAACAAATATCTTTAAATATTTTGCAATCTTGGAAAAGTTAATTAGTTGAAATGCTGACAGTCGAAAATTTATAAACAGAAGAATAAATCATCCAAAAAAAAAGTATCCACGCTTTGAGAATCGAACCTAGATCGTAGGCATTGTAAAAAGGGGGCGGGGTTAAACCGCTCGCTCACAACACCTAACATTTAAAAATTATATTCTACACAGCTGTTTGTAATCTAGCACATTAAATTACTAAATACTTGTATACACTTGTACACGGAGTTAGCAAAACTCATGGGAGAACAAGCACATTGATTGATGGGTATGGCTCACGAATTCACAGGGGTAAGAGCTTGGATAAGATTCTGGGAATGGACCATAAGACATTATGGGAAGAGCTTGGATAAGTGATTAATCAGAAATGGCACGTCGTCGCGTGGGATATTCCATTTCGGCAGTGGTGCAGGAATTTGGCTTTCCCCGCTCAACTG
>JAHWFO010016673.1:1402-13700 GCA_023313115.1 Rhysida immarginata
GATGATCGTGAGCCGTGCCTGGTGTTGCTTAACTTCACGGAAGTTGTGTTTCAGTGAAAGCCCACCAGGCTACGGCCTCCCCCTTGACAAATCGATTGTTATATGAGATGCCAGTTGGCGTATTCGGCAACTCAGATCTGAGTCAGATCTGACTGGATCAGAGGCGCGAAGCGTTCGGCAACTGATTCTGACTGACTGACTGCTCCGAAAACGTGTTCGGCAAAGGACTTGTGACAGATTAAATCCAGTCAGAATCGTGACGTTTGCTCAGTCGAAAAATTTCTGACTGAGGAAGTCAGAAAATTAATCCATGACGTAGCCTCTCTTCTGTCCATTATAGCAGGGGTCAAGGATAACAAAAGATAAGGAAAAAACGGGTTTTAATCCGTTTTCAAAAGGGTGTAACGCGGTACAGCTATGCATTGTGAAATTGCATGACCTTGCCGCGAAAAAAAAATTAAGAAAAAATAAACATAATTAAGGTGTGCTAGGAACAAATAAAAGTTTGAGAACCCCTGCACAGGCGATCGTTTCGATACAAAAACTTTTCCCTCCTACTACAGGACAATGATTATATTTTTATTCCGATAGGATTAAAAATATTTCGTTTTCTTCGCTCACGAAAATGGCTACAGCTGATAGTAGCCTTATTGTCGTTAACGCTGTTTTAATGGGTTCGGGATAGTGAGGATTCATTACTAATTGTCATGTTTATTTTCAAATTAGCCACGTTGGGTTGCTCCATGAACTATCTAATGATCTATTCTGCAGGTCGATGTCGCTTCAGTCGTCAAGTCAGTCAGATTTTCAGATTTTGCATTCGGCACTTCGACTCAGATCAGCTCAGATGTAAGTCAGAAAATCGTCATAGGTCACATGACCTAGTCAGATCTGACTCAGTCAGATTTGAGTTGCCGAATATGCCTAGTATCTTTGAATTCTTTACACTCACTGTTTTAGCACGTGAATTCGACTTGAAGGGGTCCACGAAAAATTCTGAAAAGTTGATATGGCCGAGCTAAGACTTTGATGTTCATATTTCAGAAAACAGGATTTGAAAAAGTTAATCCGTTTTCAAGTTATCGTGCAAATGGCGGCCGGACGGCCGGATAAACGTACAGACTAAGGGTGTATTCTTATAAGTAGCTTTTATGCTAAAGCTCCTAATAAAGACTTCATTTTTAGGAGCTTTAGCATAAAAGCTACTTATAAGAATGCGCCCTTGGTCTGTACGTTTATCCGACCGTCCGCCGTTGTCACGATAACTTGTAAAAGAATTAACATTTTTAAATTCTGTTTTCAGAAATATGACCATCAAAGTCTTAGCTCAGCCGTACCAACTGTTCAGAATTTTTCGTGGACCCCTTCAAGTCGAATTTACGTGCTAAAACAGTGCGTTTATAGAATACAAATATAATGACATGTCATATAACAATCGATTTGCCAAGAAGGAATACATTGTTACTTTCTGTTCATCTTTTAAGCTTTTCTGACATCGGCGCGCTTTGTCGACGCACCATTGCTCACGTGCTCAAGTGCTTATTAAGTAGCGTAAGAATGGAGCTACTTCTTGGTTTTATAAAGTCTGTCCGTCCTCTTCATAATTTCTACATTTTTGAGGTAGAAGGTTGAAATTCGGAATGTAGCTTACTATGGGCATGCCCATCTGCACTATTTAGTTTGGTTTTGATTGGTACAATGGGGTCGGAATTACGGGGGTGGGATTCAGGGAGGGCAATACGTCTGTGTGGTATTACGTAATGGCGTAAAATTCGGTATCCAGATTCCTCTAGGCAAGATCTACAGTACTATGAAGTTTAGGCCCAATTTTTTTCAGGGGGGTCGGATTTGCAGAGGTGGCAGTCACTTGGTCCTTAGAACTATGGCAACATATGGCATGTTATATATCATACGTTCGGAAATGATGAAAAAGGAAAGAACATACGAGGTTTTTTACATTTCATACAGTACATATTACGTTCGAGAAAATCAATTTTTTTGATTAACAAACTTGGGGAGAGGTAAAAAGTGCAGATAAAGGGGTAAAAGCAGATGACCGCAGGATCTGCCACTTGCGTTCCTCTACTTGGGGGGGAGGGGAGGTAAATATATAAATGTATTTCTGCTTAACTGCTAAAGCTCCTCCTTGGAATGGTTACAAGATTTTATTCTTTATTATTGTTGACATCATTAGTTTGAAGAATAGTCCACAGTATTCATCAAGAACAATGCCTGGTGCTTATCATTTTCTTAGACACGTTTGAATAACGAAGCGCTCATAGATGGATCGATCCAGTCTTTATTGTTGTTGACATCATTGTGCATAGCCTACAATGATAAGAGAAAGCTCTCTACCGTGGAAAAAAAGCAAAAGTTTTCCGGTCGGTGTTGATGTTAAAATGCGATATGGTAGAAAAAGCAAACGCGAAAAACAAATTCAGGTGGAGAACTCAGACCTTAGAGACGCAAAACTTCCGTTTCCGTTCTCCTTTTGGGGGCTATGTTGTCTATCATTGAAAATGAAATATTGACAGGTAATCTAGATCTAATCTGCTGTTCACTTGCACTCTAAAACTTATTCATACCGTCATAGTTTAAAATTGTAATTATATAACACGAAATACTATGGTTTTGAAGGCATTTTCAAATAGAAGCGGACCGTAAGTTCCGCCATTAACGCTCGTAAATTTGAGCGAAACGATTCACTATACGAGGAATAAGTGGCCATCCTACCTCTAGAGGACCGTATAACTTTATCAGGCTATCTTTTGTTTATTCTGGTGTTTATCTGAGGATTTATCCTATCCGAGGATGGTATAACACAATTTTGACTTATCTGTGCTTTATTCCAGTACTTATTCTAGGTTGGTAAAACCGGCCCTAAAGGAAATAAGAATCATGGTCAAACACGAAGCATCGTGCGATGGTGTCGCCATCTGATGGCAAAAACTGTCAGTGCGCAAACAGACAACAGAAAATTAATTTTATATATAAGATTACCGGATGGAAAAAAAATAAAGTCGAATTTTTCCGTGGAGTTTACCTTTAAGAAAAGGTAAATAAACAGCAAGAAGAAATAAGAAATCGTATATGAAAATTAATTTTAAAATTACAGTGCTAAAAACCTGCGAAATTTCTGTTTCTTTTAAGCTCACACAAATAACTGGTTAAGTTCCATCACTATACCAACTGTTCATATGTTAATTACTGTCGTGATAAAATTAATTGCCCCTAGAATTGAAGAGGCACCTGCTAAGTGTAGTGATAAAATAGTTATATCTACTGATGTGATATGGATTTCATGTGAAATGTTGCGTGCTATTGGAGGATAGACTGCTCAACCTGTACCTGTCCCAGATTCTATAGCGCCGAGCTTAAAATAATGTAAGTGAGGGGTAATAATCAAAAACTTATACTGTTTATTCGGGGGATATTTGTTATTCACCTTTTTAGATAACATATTGTCCACCAGGAGGGACACTGTAGTCGTCCGACATTACGACCGTTCTTTTTGATTCCTAGGCGTCGTGTCGTCCCGCAGAAATAACGAGCTATTGCACGAACTGTAGGGTTTGCTACGTTTTCGTTCTAACACATTTTTCTTCTTTTGAATCGGTGAAGTTCACGTTCCCTACTTTATATTTTTTTTGCACGTCCGTAATGGCGGCGCCCATGCGATGACTTAACGAAAACGTGAATATAGTAATGCAAAACAACGGTTGTACAATAAATGTTTTTATAATAAAATCTTGTAAACATTCCAAGGAGGAACTTTAGCAGTGAAGCAGAAATACATTTATACATTTATTAAAAAAGAAATTAACCCCCTCCCCCGGTAGGGTAAGGCAAGTAGCAGATCCTGCAGTCATCTATTTTTACCCCTTTATCTGCACTTTTTACCTCTCCCCACGATTTTTAATCAAAAAATTGATTTTCTCGAACGTAATATGTAGAAAATGTAAAAAAGCTCGTATTTTCTTTCCTTTCTCATCATTACCGAACGTATGATATACAACCTCTGACAATTAAGTTCGGTGAATGAGTTCACACAACAAAATGCAAAACAGATAGAGCCACATTTACTTTATTGTCTTTTGAAATAATCACCCTGGAAGCCAATACACTTTTGGGATCGGGTGTATAAGTTCTGGAAGCCCCTTAGGGATGGCTTTAAGTTCGCGTGTCACATTTGCTTGAATGTCTGGAATGTTCGCAAACCTGTGTCACTTTAAGGCCCGTTTCAGGCGTGGGAACAAGAAAAAGTCTGCCGGTGCCATGTCTGGTGAATAAGGTGGATGGGCTATGGATACGACCCCTTTGTTGGCCAGAAACTGTTGCACGATTACGTCAGTGTTCCTCTTTGATCCATTATCCACAGTTACGTGCGCACGCTACACCTTCAACTGAAGAAACGAGCATCTGCTAAACCATTGCACGCACAAACGTGACCTGTCTGAGCTTGCTTAAACAATGACTGGGCTTGTATTCACATGCATTGTTACTCGCGTAAAGCTCGCACAGATTAGAGTGTGACGTCATTCACCGAACTTAATTGTCAGAGGTTGTATCACATGCCATCTATTACTTATTAGGATCCTGTATTGATTTCAATGCTCTTAAAGCTGTTTAATTGATAAACAAGTACTAATACTGTAGATTCAAATAGTTAAGTGCAGTGGATTTGCTTATAACCGTTATATTAAACGATACTTAACGAATTATTAGCATTTCCATTTTTACTGCCATAGTTCTACAGACCAAGTTACTGCCACCCCCGCAAATCCAACCCCAATAGAACAACTGGGCCTAAACTTCTTAGTAATGTACAGTGCTGGACATAATAATAGGACCAGTCGAAAAACAAAACACAAAATATTTTTATTTAATTTTTTAAATATTTTCTGTTTTTTAACGTATAAATAATTATATTTGTGAAAGGAAATAAAAAAAATAAAAAAAAGTTATGACAAAATTCAGTTTTTTTTTAATAATCTCTATAGAAAGCAGTGGACAAAATTATAGGACCACAATGTATTTTTAAGGAAAATAAATAATAAAATAATTTTTTCCAAAAAATAAATAACATTAATATTTAGTTTGTTTACAATTTAAACTTAATACTTTAATTAAACGGTTGGTCATTGCCTGACTCAAGTTTAACAGTCTTTCACAAGGAATCCCATGCTTTCTGAATGGCACATTTTAAGTCTTTTGCATTCTCAAATGGTTTTCCATTTGTGTATACACTTCGTACAAGATCACCCCATAAATTCTCAATTGGATTGAGATCAGGACTGCATGTTGGCCAGTCCAACACAGTCAGCCCTTGATCACAAAACCACTCTTGCGTTGACTTTTCACGGTGGATAGGTGCATTATCTTGTTGAAATACGATGTCTGGATTATTCAATTCATCTCTAAATGGCAACACGTAATTTCCTAAAATGTCCTGATAATCGTCGGCTGTTGATTTCCTTTTGACAAACGCTAAGCTTGATTTTCCCTTTGCTGAAAAAGCAGCCCAAATAATCAACCACGTTTTTAAAGAATTTTTTCTGAACGTCGAAGATCATGCCAGTAGAACCGTATGCCATCTGGCCCATCCAGATTAATTTTTTTTCATCACTGAAGATGGTATGGTTCCACATTTCACTATTTTCAATATACCGTTTTGCAAATGCCAATCTGTCTTTCATATGTTTTGAAGTTAACTTTGGCTTTAACTTCATTTTCGTATACACGTGGCTTTTGGTTGCAGGGACTATACGGCATATTGTTCTAAGTGAAACAGGGAAGATTCAGAGATGAAGTGATGCTTGATGATGTTGAGCCAGTATCTGATGCCATTCGAAGGGTAGCACGTTTGTCTCTTTCTGACAGCTTACTGGGTCTTCCAGGATGGGGGGGGGGTTTCTAGAAATTAGGCGTCGACTACTTAGGTCATTTTGCGCCTTTTACACAAGTTATATCTGTACGCAGCCCGGGACAAACACAAACATCCATGCCCACAGCGGGATTCGAACCCACAGCCAGGCGGACTCGAGAACTAGAAAGCCTATGCCCTAGCCCTCTCGGCCACCTGGCCGGCCCTCTTCCAGGATGGCAAACTTTTCCATACTTCTCAGGAGTTTGTAGAAAATTATGCACAACAGTCTTTGATCTGTTAATTAATGCTACAATCTCCCTTTCGCTTTTCCCACAGTTATGATAGGCAATAATTTGAGCTTGCTGTTTGTCAGTTAACTTTGTACTACGTCCCAATTTTCGTTTGCAGTCAAATTACAATGATTAAGCAGCCTGCAGTAAAAAAAAGCACCAGACATGCAAAATTTTATGGAAAAATACATTATTCTCAGGGTGGTCCTATAATTTTGTCCAATGCTTTCTATAGAGATTATTCAAAAAAACTGAATTTTGTCATAACTTTTTTTTAATTTTTTTATTTCCTTTCACAAATAAAATTATTTATACGTTAAAAAACAGAAAAATATTTAAAAAATTAAATAAAAATATTTTGTGTTTTGTATTTCGACTGGTCCTATTATTATGTCCAGCACTGTAGATCTTGCCTAGAGGAATCTGGATACCGAATTTCACGCCTTTACGTTTTCAAATTGATTTTCTCGAACGTAATATGTATAAAATATAAAAAAACCTCGTATCTTCTTTCCTTTTTCTTCATTTCCGAACGTATGATATATAACATGCCATATGTTGCCATAGTTCCAAGGACCAACTGATTGCCACCCCTGCAAATCCGGCTCGCCTGGAACAATTGGGCTTAAACTTCATAGTACTGTAGATTTTGCCTAGAGGAATCTGGATACCGATCTTTCTGTGATTCAACAGAAGTTTCATACACCACACTTTTCATATTTTCCCAGAGGAAGTAGTCCGGACATGTGAGGTCAGGTGACCTGGGTGGCCAGTTAATAGGATCTCCACGACCGATCCATTTGTTTGGAAATCTTTCATCAAGGTAATCACGTACTTCCCGGGAGAAATGGGGTGGTGCCGCTGGTACCACATGTCTCGGGGAACTCTCAGCGGTATGTCTTCCAAGAGTTCTGGTAACACATGCTGAAAAAACATGTTGTACGTATGCCCAGTTAAGGAAGTAGGCATCATGTATGGGCCAATCAATTGTTCATGCACAATTACACACGAAACATTAATACTGTAGCGCTGTTGATATGCACGGAGAAAACGTGCGTGTATATTCTCATGGGCTCACAGGTGTGCATTGTGTGAATTAAACATTCCCTCTGCTGTAAACATGGCTTCATCTGTGAATAATACATGTGATGTGCATGTAGGATCCGTGTGATTTTGTGCTAAATACCACGTTGCAAATGCTTCACGAAGAGGGTAGTCAGTTATCTTCAATGATTGGACCTTTTGCCGGTGGAATGAATACAGCAAATTCTCGTGCACAACTCTCCAAACATATGTGTGTTTCACACCCAGGTTGTGCGCTACAGCACGTACACTTGTTGTTGGGTTATCAACAAATTGTTGCAGAATCTCGTCCTGTAGCTCTACGTTCCTGTTACGTGGTCGTCCTGCGTTGCCCATGTTCCTGGAGAAAGATCCTGTTTCACGATGTCACCGATGCAGATTCGCGAATGCCTGATAGTGAGGCACACGTCTGGTGGGGTATCTTTCCTGGTACAGTCTAACTGCAGCTCTCCCATTCCCATTGGCTGCTCCATACACGAAATGCATGTCAGCCAATTCTTCATTTGAGTACGTCTGCATGCTGTGTTTGCAATGGTTCCAAATGACAACTAAACTTTACAATTGCTTTCTGTACTAACCATGTGTCTAATTGCATACTACTGTATGGATTTAAAGGAATGAAATCCATTATTCTGTGGTGGGTAAATTAATGTTATTCAAAACATTAAGCAATATTGTCTTTTTGCTAATGGGACTCCGAATAAGCAGGATGAAACAGTGGAATCTTTATATTGTAGCTGACTGCACAGTCATTTTAGAATAAAACGTTATTAATAAAAGAGGTTTTGCCAAGTTTGTTGGTGTAATTTTGAAACACCCTGTATACAGGGGTTGGACAACATAATATGAACTCCTTTCATTTTAGACGATTTGTCGAAAATCTAGAAAAATACTTGATGAATTATCCTGAAACTTCAGGGGTGTAAAACGCATGTTACACTACATATATTTCAAGTAAGGTTTTGTCTCGAAGGCAAATAAGGGACCAACTACAAATTGAACAAAAAAAATTTATGTTTGGGATCACCCTGTAAAAAATAATGCTTGAAATGCGTTGTAGCTATAGCATATGCTTATGAGGCTGCTTTTACTTATCTGTGTTCATTATATGAGAATAGCACATATATTCACGACGGTTCCGTTTCCTCAAGAGGAAGGGGATTCTTGGGCTAAGGTCAAAAACTCTCACCGGTGAGAAGAGTTAGCGCTCGGTCGGTCAGAAATCCCGATGAGAAAACTGTGACGTCATTTTAACGCGGTCAAAAACACCAGTTAGCGCTGCTATGCCTAACCGGTTAGTGTAACCGTTCTCACCGAGAAAAAGACAGTTAGCCCAGTGAGAAATTACGTCATCATTCTCTCACCGGTGAGGGTTTTTGACCACAGCCTTGGATTACAAGCGATCAAGGAGCAGCTGTAATAGGAGTACGGAAAAATGTTAACGTTGACAAAAATGCTGTTCGAGAGCGAGGAAGGAGATTTCTAGATTCAGGCATCTCAGTTCCCGCCTACCGTAGCCTTTCTCTACATTATGAACAGTTAGTTTACTTCAACTTGTCTCACGAAGGAAATTTCTCACGTTGCGTCACGGAGAAAAGGATTTCTATGGCTATTGCGCCATCGTATGGAATTTTCCCTCTCGGACTACGAGGATTTATTCGGAACGATTTAGGGTGCATCGAGGGACCGATTCGGAGTGGACTTTCTTTTAATTGATGGCGATATCCAAAGTCAATTAACGGGGTAAACCAGTATTCTTCCGTCGGACCTGACTTTTTTATTAGAGCGCAATATTTCCTCTTCAATACACATCGACCTATGTTAGTATAAAGAAGGTTTCAAATTAATTTGCCGATAATTGTGCTTCCACATTAGTGAACGCCATAATGCTTCAAGGCAACTGTTTTTAGTGAATTTGTGTGGTGTCGTTGTGCGGCGAATGGTTATATATAAATCTATGACGCCAAACATTTTACATTTACAATTAAGTCTCGCCCACCTTTAAGTACTGTATATTTGAATTACGTTAAGCCTTATCTTCCACTAATTAAATGTAGTTAAAGTGGACTAGTGTAGTGCTAAGATGATTAATACAGTAGCCGACTACGTGCATGGTTCTTATTCCTTATCTACCTTCTTGCTACGAACTCTTAGTGCGAGCGGAGTTCTGTTAGGCCGCACGCTGACACGATATTCCGGCGGCTTTTCCTTGCTCGTTGTGATAAACTGATTAGTACTATATTCGGCCATTGCTATAAATAGTCGTTCCCCAGTAACTGATATTTTTCAAGTGAACTTGGCTGTCGACGAGTGCGTCGGAACTATCTTATTTGTGTTGAATATTATATTCAAGCTTCAAGCTGAAGTGTAAAGTGTTTTCTTTACCAGTTTAATAAATAGTATTCATATTATCATTAAATTGCGTAACCTTACTTCTGTCTTTCATACTTACCTTCCACTGCCACGTGACAGCAGGTGACTTAAAGCTGCGCCACATGCGATATGGTAGGAACTTAATCATTTCTTGACATTCTGAGTTTTTTAATTTGAGTGCTTTTCGTCTCACTTTTCAACTATGCCCTTTCTGGCAAAGTTAACTCTAAAGTAGCAGCGCTACAATAATCAACATAGGTCACAAAACTCCTAAAGCTCCCAAACACGTGATCCTCAGTAGCTACTCAGAGGATCATGGTAAACAAATTTATATATAAATGTAATATAAAATGTTAAGCTTTAAAAACGGAACTTTAATTTTAAAATAAATAGCATATATAAATAGTATAAATATATATATATGGGTTAAAAGATGTTTGGCTTAGCATCCCTTTCAACTTTATGATGCTGAAATTTCATAGTTCAAATACAAATAAATCCAAGGATTTCACAAATCAAATATTAGATTAGAATAAAAACAAAAAAAAAGAGTTTTATTTGATAACTGAAAACATAAAAGAAAATTCAAAAGGTATTAAATATTTAAAATAAGTAAAGATTAATTTTTTCTTGCTAAATTTTCTTCTTTTTACTTTGTATTTTCGTGTGAGAATATGATTAGATTCGATGTTTTTAAGAATTTCTTTCATTAAAGTAATATTATCAAAATTTTCTCCTTCAATTCTATATAAACATGAAATTTTAAAATTAGCTATCAATTTTAAAACGAGCTTAATTAATTTTATCGGCAAACTTAGCAGGACGATAATGTACACAAAGGAGTATGTTTGACTTGCAAGGGATTAAGTCAAAGAATTATCTTTTCTTAATTAATACGAATTAAAATTTAATAATGAGAAGAACACACTTTGAATATTTGAAAAGTCTAAGTTTTTAAATAATGACATAAAATATTTTGAAAATGAATTTACAACAAAAATTCAAAATGGAAAAGATTTCTTTCAGTGTTAGAAAACAGAACCCACCCCCCTTTTATCTTGGGAAATACTTACAAGTACATTTACTTGGGGAAATAGATACTGAATAGTCATTTTCCAATTAGACATATAATTTTTTCTTCTAATATCAATTAGGAATCGTTTCTTTTAAATTTGGTGAAACTATTAATTTTCTCTTGTGTGCAATTTTATCATTAACAACTGATTGTTAAAAGTTTCATTTCTAACGATCCAGAAAATGGAATAAATTAGTTTAGAAATCTACGAAATTGGAAGTGGCCTTGCAATTTTAACTGATTGCATGGGTTTTCTTAAGCATGGGTTTGCAGAAAGTGCTGCAAGAGAGGAACATTAATGATTGATGGAATCTTTATATATATAAAAATTATAAACCAACTCCATTAAAAACAATTTCAATACTCAAATAAGCGCAGTTATTCAATTAAATAATTCAACGTTCTTCTCTCTAATGGTATTCAGGGCAGGTGCCTATTTGAAAAATCTTGCATGATGGCGTTCGCTATCAATCTACAGTACATTAAACAGGGTGATTATAGTTAAAGTTACGGTTTCAAAAATCGGTAATTTAGAAACTACTCGTCAGAATAACCTGATATTTTAGCAGAACAATCGTGAGGCAATGGAATTTTGTTTGGCGAAGGAAAAAACTTAGTTCCAAAATCTGCCGATAGATGGCGCTGGCAGGGTTCACATTGTTTGGAGATATGCAAATTACTAATACATGACATGCGCACCGCAGACATAGCTGCCATAAAAATGCAGAGCACCAGATCTTTGCTTGAATGCTTCATCATGACTCTGACTATGAAGGTTCGTGCTCTGCTCTTGAAGCTTTTTTATAAGAATGATGAGTGTGCACTAACTTCTATTAGGAAGTTTCGGACATTAAAATTCATTAAATCGGGTCCAATAACTACAAATGGTCTGCGAAAAATGATTGCTAAATTCCAATAACAACATTCACGAATCCATTTTTGGTTTTTCCCCTGACATTACGCTGCCAGCGCCATCTATCGGCAGATTTTGGAACTATTTTTTTCCTTCGCCAAACAAAATTCCATTGCCTCACGATTGTTCTGCTAAAATATCAGGTCATTCTGACGAGTAGTTTTCAAATTATCGATTTTTGAAATCGTAACTTTAATTTTAATCACCCTGTATAATGAAATAATAGCGAGGCGAAAATGTACATAAAATTTTTTTGAGAAAAAGTGATTGCTACATGTATTATAAACAGCAGTTTATATTGAAGCTCAAACAACAGTTTTTAGAATTTCTGTGTGGTTATAAACGATACAGAAGCCCAAACAACAGTTTTTAGGATCTTTGTCTGTTTGTCTGTATCTCTATTTACGAGGGGCGATTGATAAATAAGGTCTCCATGGCTGTAACTTTTTTATTTGTTAACGGATTTTCAAAATTCTTTTTGTATCTTATACTCACATTTGTCCTCTATGTACGAGGTGCATTCAAGTTCTAAGGCCTCCGATTTTTTTTCTCCGGATTGGAAAGAGATAGAAACATGCGCATTGTTTTAAAATGAGGCCGCGTTCATTGTCAATACATCCCAGAGATGGCAGCACCGTATGGCAGATGGAATTTTACCGCCAGCGGCGAGAATGAGAACTGTTTTAGATACTTAAAAT
>JAHWFO010016696.1:4984-34129 GCA_023313115.1 Rhysida immarginata
TTTCCATCTTGGATTTCAACAATCTGTTTTTTTCATTTGTTGGAAACAATGAAGATTGGATTGTTGCTCGATCTACTTTGGTCATGTGACTTTTAAGTGCCGCGGCCTGTCTTTTTCGTAGGCTAGGGACAATTAGTTGTAAAATTATGTATATTGAAATTATTAATTTCTTTCCTCTGAGTTCGTTGTGGGAAAAAAAATCTGCGAACTACTTCCGGTTCAAAAGGTTACAAATAACAGAGGGGACCACGTTTTTCACTATGTATAAATGGCCTGTGCACTGGTCAATGCTATTCCTAAAGGTTTGTGAATTAAGTGAAGACACGTGATGGTCTTCCTCGATGGTCAAAATCAATCAGAATTGGCTCAATGGTACGTAGTTTAGTGGTAGGTACCATTATGGTCCATTGCAACTTTCAATGCTAAGATTTGACATGTAAGGGAATGATGTGTCACGAATGAATGTAACGTAAAATTAATGATAGTCGAAAATTGTTCAAAGGCACCTGGTTTAGTGGAACCATTGTGGTCCATTGAATACTTTCAATGATAAGATACGGCATGTAATATATCAAACAACTTGGAAAAACATATCATTAATGACTATAACGTATGGCGTTCAGAATTAAGTTATTGTAGATGTTTATATTGTTAGGGTATATGGTTTACAATTATAACAACATGTGGAGTGCTGCAGGGGTTATTTGGAAAGTAAATAAGAAGGTAATAGTATATTAACGTTGATTTCTTTTTGAGATGATCTCTTGTCGAGTTAATGTTTCTAAATGAGCTGGCATTTTAATTTTATAATAAAACACATTTTTCATTGGAAAATTTAATATTTTTGCTTTATTAGAAAGTAAAAACGTGGAGATTGTGTGATACAAAACATCTGACCTTCTGACAAATTAGAGAAAATTTTCAATAACATGTTGACATAATTGCTGGGAAATTTCGACAATGTTGTGTCGAATTTATCTATGAGGTTTTCGATAGTCAACAGGTTTATTTTTTCTTCAGATCGATTTAATCTTTTCTCTAAATCTTGTCCATTGGACGGCTCTTGCTCCACAGCCATATTATTGCTTTCCAAACAGAAAGTCATTGGGCTTTTTAATGATTAAAATAACCTAAGGAGGGAGGTTGGGGTCGTAGGGTAGTGCGCAAGCTGGTTGGGAACAGCCAGTGAAGTTAAGAAACGCTTGGCGCGGTTAGCTACTTGATGGGTGAACATACGTGGCGTGGACAACTACTCGACTTTAAACATGTTTCTACTTCATCCGTTCTCGGCTTTGTTATTTCTTTTGATAAAGTAACAATAAAGAATAATTTTTGTGTGAAATTATTTTATTTTTTTCTTCAGTAAAATTAATTACAAAATCAAATTAACCGATAGAAACTCTGTGATGACGTCAAATCAGTGTTTCACCTTCTAATACTATGTTTCAGCCTAGCATCCTTCCTAGTGTTACAAACATAGTGGATTTGTAATTTTTAGTTACAGTAGAAGTTATTAATTAAAAAATAAAAAGCAAATAAATAATAATTAACAAAAAATAAATTTTAAATTAATAAATAAAATCCAAATAAAAAGCTAGAGAAATTATCAAAGCAAAAAGGATAATTCTCTAAAAACAAAGAATATTAAAAAAAAAAAAAGGTAATGCACATACGAGGGCATATTAAAAAGTAATGCCTCCATGGCTGTAACTTTTTTATTTTTTAACCGATTTTCAAAATTCTTTTTGTATCTGATACTTCCATTTGTCCTCTATGTAATGCACTATTCACTTTTCGACATAGTCCCCATCCCTTTCCACGCATTGCGCCAACGCGTGACTAGTCGGGCGAACCCGTCGGAGAGGAATTCCGGGGTTGTTGTCGACACCAGGACCGAAAGGCAGGTTTCACCTCGTCGTCAGAACGCAACTCATGCCCCTTAAGGTGCTCTTTCCTCTTTGGGAAGTGGTGAAAGTCGCAAGGTGCAAAGTCTTTCATTTTTGAACTGCAGTTTTTCATCTTTGAACTGTAGGCGCTGCAACCCCCTGTGGCGTTATCGTGCTGCAGAAGAGGATCCAAAGCTGCCATTCAATCCTCGTGTCGACGACAACCACGGAATTCCTCTCCGACGGGTTCACCCAACTAGTCCGCGCGTTGGTGTAATGCGTGGAAAGGAATGGCGACTATGTCGAAAAGTGAATAATGCATTACATAGAGGACAAATATAAGTATCAGATACAAAAAGAATTTTGAAAATCGGTTAAAAAATAAAAAAGTTACAGCCTTGGAGGCATTACTTTTCAATATGCCCTCGTATATACCGTGTGTTTCAAAAGTTCCCGAATTGCCCCTTGTGTATGTAGGGAAAGTCTAACCTATGTTCGGCCAACGACTAAAATAAATTATGCGCTGAAATAAATTACATAAAATCAGTTTTACATAGTGGCAAAGTTTCTCAAATGTGTTTATTTAACCCCGAAACGAATGGAAACACACTGATTCACCGCCACCGAAAAAAATTCGAGTCACAGCCTTTGCTGAGAAGGTTATGGTAGCCATGTTTTGGGACAGCGAAGGCGTCATCCTCACGCATTGTGTTCCAAAGGGTACAACCGTTACAGCTAATTCTTATGAAAATGTTTTGGGAACAAAATTTCTAGTTTCTGAGAAATTCGTGACAAACATACATACATACATATATACACTTATGAAATTTGGCATACTTATTTAGAAGCCCACATAGACCAACATATATGAATATTGTGCAATTCCAACAATATTACAAACATACACATCGAATTGATAAACTCCTTTTTTTGAAGTCTGTTAATTAGAACAGACCATTCAGAGACGCCATGTATAATTAAAGTCTGTCGCACTATTGTTGAATGAAAACTGGGGTGTAGGTTTTTGTAATGTTGTGAAAGTTCAACAATGAGCCAGCTCCGTTTTTTCTTTTTTCTTTTTTTTACGGTATTTACGATCAACATTAGGGAATTGAGGTAAAAAGAAGACAAATCAAAATTACAAATTTCTGTGAATTTCATTAAAAAACTTGGACAAATCTTGGTCAATAGGACAATTTCCTCACCGATCGATAACTTGGATAACAGAGACTGCTAACGAACGATCGTATTGTTGGCGCCGAGTTGATCATTTAATTATTTAAAGCTAGTTCATTCCGTTTTAGAAAAATATATTCCTTGTTTAAATGAATTTACCCACCACTCACCCGCTAAGAAATTAACATTCCAAGAAGTTTCTGTAAAAATTAAGTAAAAATTAAATACTAATTTAATTTCTGAAAAAATTAAGACCACTTATTACTTATTTGTTTACATTTAACTATTGCCATCAATATTGTTTTTAGTATTGTCATCAACTCAAAATAATTGTTGAACTAGATCATTATCACTGTACACACACACACACACACACACACACACACACACACACACACACACACACACACCCACACACACATACACACACACACACACAGACACACAAAGAGAGAGTAAGCAACAAAATTCTTTTATTTTTAAATAGATATTGGATATGGCCAAATTTTTAACATTTTTATAAAAAGAAACTTTCAATAATTCCCAAATGGCTCATCAGAGCAAAACAATTTCTTTACCAAAATTATTCGTCTAAAAGGCACGGTTTAAGGAACCCTCTAAAAGTGTATTCATTTCATTTGGTTCTGCTTATGCCGGTTCTGCTGCACAAAATTTGGACAATACATAAACGCGTATACAGGTACAGTTAGAATATTAATTTTTCTTTTTCAAAATGAATCGACTTAGACGATTCGAATCATGAGCTTTTAAATCGATTTCAGTGAAAAATAAAATTTTGAGCTGGATTGGACGAAAACATGGGCCATCACTCGTAGAGAGCGGTCAGCCTAAAATTTGTTGCTCGGTGCTATAATTTCTTGACAAACCCAGATGTAAAAGGCGAAACGGATCAGAATTCTGTGTGTTTTCTTTCCCACTATGTACTGCAAGGCCTCTCATAACGAAATTTATATTGTCTCGCCCATTAAACAATTCAGTCAATTAGCCTTAGAAACATAATTATATAAAGAAACAAAATTCAATAAATTTAATTCGATAAATCTCAGATCTAAAAATCTAAGAATTTTTGGGGATTTTGGTCGTATTCCACCTCGATCAGAATTTGCCAGGACAATCGTTAGGAGCAGTAGTTTGCCGTAATCGGCAGTGTCCGTTCGCTTAGGGTAGCCACTTTGGATAGCTGTTGCAAGCTTAGAGGTGAACAGTGACTTGATTGAAAATAAAATGCAGTGAAACCAAACCCCGAAGGAGAACAACAAAACAAAAGAAATGTCCAAATCCCTTCATCCGGTGTAATGTATCAAAGACTTTCCTCTTGCCGGCTGAGATGGGAGTGTGTGGCGTTTCGAAAAGAGACTTCTACGCTGTGCATTTCGACACATTTGATTTGGCTGCAAGAGTCGGCAAGAAGTGGTGATGTTAATGAAAACGAAGCTAGTCGGTCCAAGAGGGAGGTAGCATGGCATGGTAGCCTTCTCCTTCGTTCACCAGACCTCACGCTAGTGGACTTTGAATACCTGAAGGATACTGGTAGAGTTTCAAGCAAAAACCAGCAACGATGGATAGGGGAGTTGCAAGAGATGAGAGCGCGCCCAAATGCATTTCTGCATTGTTTGCAACTTTTGTCGTCATCCACCCTGGCCATGATTGTCCGTTTCAACGCGTGCGATTTGGCTGAACATTTATCGTATTAATAAATATAAAAATGTCCGTAGACCTCTTTGGGCGTTTTTTTTTCTCTCCCTACTCCGGATTGTTTTTGAACTAATCGAATGCGGTGGTGATGGTGGTTCTTTTTTATTTTTTTGGCTCGATTTGCTCTTATTCGTTTCGGATCGTGAGTCCGGCCATTCGTTATCTTTTCACACACCCTCTTCCTGTCCGATATTGGCTTGCCCTGTGACGGAAGCGGAAATGAAATGTTAGAGCGTAGCCCAACTATGTTCACGGTAACCGCAATATATCTCTCCACTGATGATGAGCGTAGAGACAGTCGCTGAATAATTGTAATAAAAAGGTTCAGGAGGCCCTGTCAATGGTTCCTCCGTTGATCGCTTCCTCTTTACGGACTCGACCCTTTAAAATCTTCCCCTCTCTCAACGTATTTGTGGGTTACATTCTCATGACTTAAGAGTTATTGTTGTTCAGGGTGACCATGAAACGGGGAAATCTTGAAAATTAGGGATCCTTATCAATCAGGGAGTATTCAGGGATATATCGGGGATTTTCATACATTTTAGAAAATATCAAGGATTTTCATAACTCCAAAAAATATGTTTTGAATACCCGTTACGGAAATTAAAATGATTAGTAAAGAGTTGCATCCGTTATTTGTAATTAGGCTTCTCATGAGTTGACTCGCTCGTGCAAATCAATGGCATTTCTAAGAATTTGTATAGTTATAGCTGAATAGTTTCTATTATAAAAATTAGCTTTTATTAAATCTGTAGCCAGTAAAATTCGGCCATTTTTATTGTGAATTTCAAAATGATGCTCCTTTTGTGCTTTTTAGTGTTCTGTATTACTAAGGCCTCCGCTGTCTGTCCGTCCGACCTTTTAAGGGCTGTATCTTTTGAACGGTAATATATTACCTATAGGTAGCCAGTTAAAATTTTCACAGATTGTGTTATTATTATTATGTGTAACAAATAATCCATCCAATCCAACTGTAAATAAAGGAGAACATGTGAGTTCGTCACGGAAACAGTTTTACATTGTTGTTGCACGTTTAAGCATTGTTGGCGCTCACTTGAAGCGCACGCCGGAACTGAAAAGTCACCTGACCATTGTTGTCTGAGCAACAATTTTTATCATCAATCAATCACAAAACTATAAATAAAGGAGAAAATGTGAGTTTATCAAATGAAACAATTTGAATGAATTGAATTTGATAAAAATAATTACCGTGCAACTGCGCGTGGGCCCCGTTCCTAAAAAATAATAATTATCGACAATAAATCGATATTCATGATGATGGCAGGGCATAATAATATGCGGTATCTCATGACCAGTAAAGCAAGGCAAATTTTGTTCAACAATAGGCCCATCGTGTTGTATCAATAATGGTATCAACACGCCATTCATCAACAAAATATATCTCGTAACCAACAACAAAGCATACATCAACTCGACTCTTCAAATCAAAAATGCAATAAAAAAACGTTTAAATGTTTGTACAGTCATCAAAGGGAAATAATCCACACATGAGTTTACTCTAAGTTTTACCGTTTCAATATTAATTTATTTTTAATAATTTAATATTACATTTAGAGTTAACATTATTAAGATTATTAAATTTAAATAATTAGAATTAAAAAAGCTATTAAAACAACACATTTGCATGAAATGTAATATTAAGTATTAAACTCGTATGGATTATTTCCTTTGGTTGACTGTACATGGTTTAAAAAAAAAAGGCGGTAGATTACCATGACGGATTCATAATTTGTAACGACAATCTTACAAATGCATTTTTTTATTTATAAACTTCGACGCTTAAACTATTATAGATTATATATATGTCTATAAAACGCCGAAATCGAGAAGACAGTGCGACACCTTCCAGAATCTGGCATATTTTGATAAATATATTATTATATGGTAGTACGGAATCCTCGATGCGCGAGACTGACTCGCACTTGCCTAATTTATTTATTTATTTTTATTTTTTGTATACTTGTTTGTCTTTGAACTGAAAAAAATGTTATTTGTGAGAACAATTTATTCTGATAAAATGTTCATCTGTTTCAGCTGAATGAGGACTGTTATTTACCAGCTGCCAAATTGGAGCTTGGATAGGGTATTTGAAAAGCATTGAAGATAGCCAAAGAAAAATTACAGAAACTGGAGTTCAAGGAATGTACCGCTTGGAACGCTCACTAGTTAGTTCTTTTTAAACTCGCAAAAGCAGTGGCGTAACTTAAATTTGCAATTTGCGCATGAAGAATTTCTTAACTATCCGTGTGGACTATGATTGGATTAGTAGAGAGCTTGCAGACCAAGCAGCTAGGAGCAAGAAGAGCTGCAAGGATATTCTAGTTTGAATTGACCATTTTTGGATAGACATAGTCCTGAAAAACTGTAGATGAAAATCCGGATTTAAGTATTAATAGATGATTGGATAGCCAAATTGTTGATAAAGGTTCTTCAAGGATACAGTCTATAAATGTCGAATGCCTTGTGGTAAAAATGAAAAATGATATTCTTATAGTGTAGATTATTGTAAATGATTAAATAAAATAGAAATCTCCTTTTTAATGATATAAATAAATAAAATTAAATTAATAGAAATATATAAATAATTATTATTAGAATTTGTTGCAGCTCATAACGGGATATGTGAATTTAAAATATAAGAACATACAAATTTGAACAGTTTTGATTGATTTTTATGATTTGGACAGTGGTTAACTGTACAGTTAATTATCTAATTTCTAATTGTGTGCGGAAGAGCATTATCAGGGGAAAAGAATTGCTTGAACTTAGAATTCACGTTAGGAGGTACAAATTTGTAGCGTTGTGTGTCACGAGTTTTGCTGGATTCTAGGAGCCAGTCTTTCACAAAGTGCAAAGGATTGTGTATAACATTTATAGCTTGGTACAACTCTTTTAATCTGGCGTATATGATCATTTTGTTAAAGATGGAAATAGCATACTTTTCGCAGGTTTCTGTGATGGACGTATATTAAGAGGTTATTATATGCAGTTTGAGTCCTCGTCATTAGAACTTTTGGGGTGGACGACCAAATAACAGTTCCATATTCCATTTTGGAATCAATAGAGATTTGATTGATTTAACCATCTCATTCTTTGTGAGGCTTCCAAATAAAATTTTTAACCGATTCAAGTCGATTACTAATAGTTTCTCTAAAAGACATCTTATTATCAAATGTGATACATGTTTGGAACGGAGTCTCTTTTTGCTTATCAATTAATAATATGTTCGTTTTCGACTCATTGAATTTTAGGCCCTGTATCGTATATCAATTGTTCCTCACGGATTTGTTGTAAGGCTAAGGCTGGCTGAGAAGTAGGATAGGCTCAACGAATGAGCGAATATTGCAATTTAAGGAGAGACTATAGATTTACGCCTAAATTTGAGACTAAATAGTCATCTAAATTTGAGACTGTTCTATCCCTCAACAAGTCCAACCTTCATCAGAAGTCATATATTTCTATTAATTTTATATTATTTATTTATATCATTTTACCTACATTAAAAAGGAGATTTATATTTTATTTAATTGAAGCTTAGAGTGCATAATTTAGTGTTTTGAAATGACTAGAATCCTATAAAGTATAGCGGAGAATTTTTTTTTTGTTTTTGAAATTTTCTGGAAAACCTGGAATTATCAGGATTTTTTTTTATTTTTTTATTTTTTTATGTGTGGCCGCTCTGTATCCAATGAGGCAAAGGAAAGTACCGATTGAAATCAATGGGGATAGCCGCTTAGGTGACTCAAGGCGGATGCCACTCGCGACGGCAGCTCGAACCCTGACCGTGACGGTAGCCACGGGTTACGCCAGTTGACGGAAAACTTTGCAAACGAGGATTCAGTCGGAGGACTCGCTTTTCCTTTGATTCAGTCTGTGCAAGAGAGCATGTCTGATCCAGGCAACGAAACCAAACCCAAGAGAAGTGCTTTGGTCGCGGGTGAGGTGGGTCCATCGGAAGCCTCGTCGACGAGAGAAGTTTCGTATCGGCATTAGGGCATTGGATCGACACCGAGCGCGTGGGAAAAGAAAGAGAAAGAGAGAAGGAGGAGGTGCAATTGGACATTGTCTCGATAATGAGAGCGGCAACGATCCTCGTGCGTCTCGAGTTTGGTGCAAATGGCAGCCCGTTGGGAGTCGCTTTCAGACGAGATGCCGCTCCGGGAATCGAAATCCCCGCGTCTCTTGTCTGCGCGTGGAGGGAGGCGTTCATTGTGGGTTGCTTCTGTCGTCGCCTCGCAGCGCTCTGGCCCTCCATTGTCTCCTGATTTGCTTCGATTGGAAGGAAATGGGTGGCTGGGTGAATGGGAACCCACCTCCCCGCCTTTCGTGCTTCGCTTCGCCTCGGCGTGTGAAGGGCGAACAAGGGGGTCGTCATCGATCGGTTTAATTAACCCATTCGAGGCTTTGTAATGAGCACAAGAGGCGCGTGCATCGAAAAGGCCCCTTAACAATATCCACAAAAGAGGTACGCCACCCACCGACCCACTCGTTTGCCATTGTCATCGGCGACGGCTAAAGGAGAGCGAGATGCCTTCTCCATCCACCCCCCTCCCCTCTCTTCTCTGTTACGTACATACACCTTCGCTTACACATTCGAGACGATGGCAGCGCGTCGAGGGAAAGAGGAATGGAGCGAGGTGAAGGAAAGCAACAGACTCTCCTCTTCCTCGCCTTCCTTTTTCTGCAGAGGGATTGAAATGAGTGAGATGACACGGGTTCGATTCAAAGCTCTTTCACTTTTTCATGTTTTTTTTCGAAGAGTTTCCACGAATGTCAGCGGAATAGCGCTGCGGCGAAGAGTGCCTTCTTTCCACGGGTGTAGGAGCCTTCAGGCCGCGAAAAGCCAATTTTTTCCACTTTTCTATCGCAGACTCGAATAACGTCGACGGAGAGCGGCTCTTCCTCTTTTTGAAACGCCCGTTGCGCACCTGTTGCTACCTCGGTTTTGCTTCGATGGAGGTGGTCTATTGACTCGGGAAGGAAGAAACTACACGGACGTAAGAGAAGGAATCCTCCAGCGCTGCCGTAGCATCTGGCAACGGTGGTGGGTGGATTCATTAGGATACAAATTCGAAAACGACCAAGAAATAGGAAATTGAAATGGCATAGCCCATTCCTGGAATAACTGTCAAGTAATAACCAACTGTTTTACGCAGAGTGACTCTGTAATGGAGTCTCGAAGGAATTGGATTGCCAGTTGCTGTTGCGCTCCAGTGGGAATGTTCTGGAGGACGTGTGCCTTCTCTTTCGTCAGAATCTCCTGTGCTAAACGTCTAACCTAAACTAAAGGACAACAAAATTGTAGGTACTTAGGTTAAGTGAATGAAGATAAATGGATTTCCACTTGCACATCAATATTTAGTTGGAAAAGTAAGAAGGAAGTGTAGCTTGAAATTCCATGTGTACGAAGGAAAAACTCTTATTACAAAAGAATATTGGAGCTATCGAACGCCGGATACGTATTTCGAAGGCAACGAGACCCAATCTTGGCGTTGAGAATGAACGTATCCAGCGTTTTATACCTTTTTTTCCTTCATATCTCGGAATATTTATTGTCGCAATATTTTATACAGTATAACCTCGTTCATACGTGACCGCTTAATACGTAATATTGTTTAATACGTGTTTTCCTGTGGTCTCTTCCCCTTGAAAGCAATTTCTATGTAAATTCAGCCTGTTAATACGTTTTTTTTTCACTGATCCCGGATAATACGTAATTTTTGGCTCAAAAAATTAAGAAATTCATTCCAGGAATCTTAAATTATATGCAATGTGTTTGCGGAATTTTTTTTAGTCATGCGATAGTTGATGATGTTCCGCGACTTCTGATTGGTTCTATTGGACATAAACAACGAAGCACGCATTCTTACATAACCGCGAATTCTGATTGGTTCCATCGGACATCAATTTGTAATGTGATTGCATCTCAGTGTGTGTATAAACATGTTCCTTGATAAATGATATTTAGAATTTCAATTCTTCACAATATTTAAGCTTAGCATTTTCATTTTTATTATCGACATACATGTCTGCTTCACAGAAGAGGAAACGCAACGATCTTACGCTGGACCAGAAATTAGTCAGGACTGGATACTGCAAGGAAAACGACCATGAAGAGGACAAAATTGGCAAAGACGTTAACGATTCTTAAAAATGAAGGTAAAATTAGGCAGCAAGCGGAATCCGGACCAGCAATGTCGCATAGGAAATCAAGAGGGAGATAGTGAGTGAGTGATGAAGAAGGCAGAGACTTAGGTTGTTAATTTTAGACGAGATTCGGTCGTACCTTCTGCACAGTGATAATGCCTCACCTGATCTTTTAAACTGGCATTGTACTTAAAACAATGTAGTTTCTTATAATTATTTACAATCATGTAAACAGAGTTCTTTCCAGAAATAAATACATAAAATAAATAAAGAAAGAACACGACACTTTTGAGTTTTTCAGCGAATGGACAAACAATTTTTCAATCCCGGATAATAGGTAGTTTTGCTCGGTCCCTTGAAACACGTATTAACGGGATTATACTGTATTTTGCTTAGCAACCGAAATCTACGTCGTGCGACAATGAATAAAATTGTTGTGGGAAGTGGAAACCCATTTGTCTTCGTTCAACAAACCTAATCTAACCATTTTTCCATCATTCCGAGCGGATTTCTCGATCGCGTTGGCCTCTGGGACTTGGAAGATTGTTATAACGGGCGCCGCGACTATGGCGTCACTTGTAGCTTCCAAGATTTCTGATGAATAAGGCCTCATCCCTGTGAGATTTGGAAATGGCTCGATTATTGTGCAGCGGGTGGGATTTGAAGACGGTCGCATCAACTTTGTCTCGACATTATTCATATAATTCCTTTCAGTTATGGAACGATCTGTCTCTAAAATTTCGCAAAAGAACGTTACCTTGCCACTCTTTTCTTGTAATGACTAGGACTATGGCTACTTTAGGCTACCTTCTCTCAGTCATGTCATGTTCATTAAATATAAATAAATGAATAAGAATTTCGTGGACGGACAGAGGATCAGACCCGAGTGAAGCGATCCAGAGAGAGAGAGAGAGAGAGAGAGAGAGAGAGAGAGAGAGAGAGACGACTAACTTAAAACAATAAACAACAACAACAATAATTGCTATATAAAGAAAACTTAACTACAATTGTTGATGTTGTTAGTATTATTACAAATAAAGTAAAGGCCAAAGCGACAACGTCGGCCTCGCTACGTTCTAGAAAAAAGGCGGTGGAGCGAAGGAGGCTCTTGAGTGACCCGCCTTCCGCCTGTCGCCTTGACCCACGTGTATCGAGCGAGTGAAGAAACGCAATGAAGCCGTCGTCTTTGTTTTGGCATTGGGTTCATCCTTACTGAACCTCTTGATCCTTGGACGGAGGATGAGGAAGAGTTTTGTGGCATTCTGAGCGGAACAACGCCATCATCCCTCTTCTCATCCCCCTCCCCACCAACACCTGCGAAAAATTTTAAGATAGGCACGGGAGGGGCGGGTTGGAATGTGGTTTACCTGATGTTCCTTCGTCGTCCTCGTCTTCGTCGTCGTCGTCGTTGTGGCGGTGGCGGTGGTTGTGGTGATGATTGTTGCCGCTGTTGTTGTTGGTCTCCTGCGGACTGTGGACGTCGACGGGGCCGCAGCAGCCGTTGTCGTCGTCATCGTCGTCGTCCGAGAGCGTCGTCGGGGTGATGGGGGCGGCGACGAAAGAGGCCGGTGACGACGTGGCATCGAACCGCCGACGCCGCCTGTCATCGTTCAGAATGTCCCTGATGAGAAAGGAAGGCGGCGCCGTGGTGGGTTGGGGCACCGGTGACGAGTCGGGACTGCTGCCGCCTTCTTCCGACTCCCTGCCGCTACTACTACTACCGCTGCTGCCGCTCACGCTGCTGCTGCTGCCGATGATGCCGATGTCGACGCCGTTGCTGCTGGGGTCGTGGGCCGTCGTCGTGTTGGCGGTGAGCGGTCGGACGAAGGAGGCGAGTCGATGGGCGTCGGAGGACGAGGACGACGACTCTTTGCCGCCTCCGCCTTCGGCCAGGTACACGCACGGCCGGACGCAGGTGAGGGCGCGCTTGCCGATGCGCAGGTCGGTCGGTCCGTCGTCCGTCGTGACGGCGTCGCCGAGGGCCGTGGCTCTTGGCTCGAGGAATGCCATCGCGCAGAACTACGCCGGTCACGAGTCAGTCATTGCGGTCGTCTCTCGGCACCTGTGCCGTGCCTGCCGTCGCCTGGCAACCGATGGCAAAAGGCGGCTGAGGCGGTTTCCCTGGCAACGGCTCTCCTGCTCATCTGCTCTGCTCTCCCACCAGGTGCCTTTGGAGAATGCTCCTTTTCCACCTCCACCTCCTCCACTACCTCCTTCCTTCTCTTCTTTGGGCTCTTCTTTTTCTCAGTAGGTTGTTTTTAATCCTCCGTTTAAGCTTTAGGTGTCGAGTGGCGTGGTGGCCGTGGTGTTTCCCAAGAGGGGGCGGATGACAAGCGTGTGGCCGTTTTTGCGGGCGGTCGTTCGCGTGGTCGCTAGAGAACGGGAGCTTGCATGCGACGGAGCTATGTTCGAGCGTCAGCTACGATGGGTCCACGGCGGTCGGGAGGACGAGGGTCGGCGGCCGTCGGTCGCCCTTTGCTCGCGGCTGTGGCGCTTCTGCCCGGGCTCGCGCTCCGCTCTTCTCGCTCCCGATTGGCTGTCGCGGTGCTTCCGGTCCGGCGTCGGCCTCAAAGCGGGCGGTCGCTCATTGGCTGGTAGAAACGGTGACGTAGACGGCGACAAACACTCATCCGCGCGTTACATTAAAAGTCGATTCGCGCGTCGAGTGACAAAACACAGAAGGCGTCGTTGCGCGCGGAAACTGCTACCGCGTGCTGCTCTATCGCCTACCTCAACAACAACAACAACAACGACAGGCAGGCAGCAAGAATCCGTAGGTCTTTCGACATGAGGAGCATCTCCGTTCCTAATTCCCTCTCCCCCCCCCCCTCCTCACTTCACCGTCAGCTCAGCTCTTGCCCTCTGTTTTCTCTCGCCGCCTTTGGCTCCGCACCCGTAGCATCCACTTGTTCGGCAGTCTCGTTACAGAGGGATCCGACGCGAATCTCCGACAGGCGCTTCGAGTGGTATAAAGAAACTTGGATGAGTCGTTTAAAACTTGCAACTTCTACAGGTTTTCGCGAGTCCGCTTTTTCAGAACGAAGCGTTCAGTCGATGAGTCGTTTAAAACTTTGATTCGATTAATACCTGTGATGAACCCCCGAAGCGAAGCGCTGCATCTCAGTGGTAAGATGGGAAACGTCGTTGGTGTTTCCCATCTTACCCTAACCTAACCTAACCATGGACGTTTTTGAAAGGAGAAACTTCATTGACGCGTGTCGCGAATCCATTCCAATTTCCTGTTCGAAACGAGTGGACACGATTATACCGATTTGGTTTGGGCCGTCTTTTGTCTACAGTACCGGGTGGGATTCTGAGAAGTTTACAACAAAAGCACTAAAGAACTGTAGATTCCATAAAAACAACAACAAGTGTCCTCTTTTCTTGGCACAATTGACGAAGCACCACATTGGAGAGGATCCTTCATTGAGTAGCGTATATCTGTCTCTTACTTTCGGTTCCTTTGCCGTAGGAAGTTGAAATTTGGTGTATCCGTTATTTTAGGCAAGTCCTCCTTCTCTGCCTTGTTGTTGAATTTCACTTCGACCGGTTTCGGCTTAATTGCCTGTTTCAAAACAAAGAGAAAAGGTGGCTGCTTTAAATTCAAAGATGGAATCGTACATCCAATAAGAGGGAAGGTGAGGTCAAATTGTTAATGTATGATAATAAAAAGTAGATAAAGTTTTAAGGCTGAGCAACAATTTTTATTTAAATCTTTACTACAGAAATATTAAGGAACTAGGGTTCTACCAACACCTCCTAGACAGAAGCCCTGCTAACGGAAACGTCATACATTTTTACATCATCATTAGTAGAGTAAATTTAGGGCTTATTATTATTGGTAGAAATAGGATTAACAATTGCAAGACGTCCTTATTTTTGTTACATTTTCAGTTTAATTCAGCAGATCTTGAATTTATTGTTAATAACATTACTGCAAAAAGCCTCTATCAAATTTTTAATATTTTGCATTTCTTTAAAATGTGCACAAATCACAGTAAAAACTGTTACATATTGCATTGTCATCGGGATCTGATCCACCCTTGAAAAAAATCAGATCCTTTTGACAGTTTTTTTATTTTTCCCATACAAATTGGAATTGGCTGCTTCCCCCTTGACTACTCCCATGCATTTGTGCTGATAAAAAAACCACAATAAAATCTCAGATCATTAATATGAACAGGAGAAGAATCAATAACCATAACTGAAATTAATTTTATTTACCTTCCCAGAGAAAAAAATATTTAAAGACTGATATATTCATACAGCCTAGAGAGAAAGCCTTCTCACGGGAAAACCATACCTTGTTACATTACTTAACAAAACCATAGTAGGTGATGTAACAATGTATGACGTTTTCGCGCTCAGGGGTGTCGGTATATTTCTCTTATAGAAATTAGCTAATCTCTTTAGTTTCTATTAGCTAATTAAATGATCTTGACCATTGTTGAGTTAAATTTCTTTAGCATGAGCACGTAGCTCGCAGTATCACCACAAACAAACGGATATAGGAAATTATATTATACCATGTCTCAACTTCAGTCACGGCCGTCTATATCTATCAGGCCTGACAACTTCTTAACGGAAATACATTGAAATACTTTAATTGATGACAAATTATGTTTAATCAAATTAAACGAATACTCCAGTAATATGAAAAAAATTATCGCCTCCGTCAAAATGACAGGCAGACGACCTCATGCCTCGCCGACCTCTAGCATGACGTCAGTTGTCAGGCCTGGAGATATAGTACGGCCGTGCTTCAGTTGCGAGGCCAACGAGAGACAGGCCAGGGCACTCAAAAGTCACCTGATCATCGGGGTCCGAGTAACAATCCAAGCTTCATTGTTTCCAACAAAAGAAAAAATGGTGATTATTAAAATCCAAGATGGAGACAATGAAGGTTACATTGTTGTTCGGACCCCGACGGTGGGGTTTCACTGAACGCAACTTCTGTGAATTAAGCTACATCAGGCACGGCTAATCACTGGATGAGCGACCATCAATGATAGACAGCGTATTGGATCCCAATTCATAAAAATTAAAATTGAAACTAACTCTTCATGCGGACGAACCGCTTCACTCGTATTGTCACTCTCAACTAAACTTGACCAGGTTGGGCTAGTTTCAAACCCTGTTGGCGAGAAAAACAAACAGCTTGGACTATTGGCTATTTATTGGGCTACACCACTTTTGCCGTAATCAGTTTGAAGTAGCCTCGAACATTTGCGGGGTTAGGTTCCAGAACCCGTCGCGAATGAGGAGGATTCACGAATGTTTGATAAAGTCGCTAAGAATGGTATATATCCTTATTTCTGTAGTGTGGAACGTTTAGGCATTTTGAGGATTTTTAAACAACAAAGAAAAAAAAAGAATGCAAATACGTGCACATGTAGTTGTCACACGCGCGGATTGTGCTAAGATGGGGGAAAATGACTACGATTTTGCATTCAAGCTACCATTGTCTGGAGTCGTTTACATTATAACAAATGCGTCTCGAGGATTTTATGTAGGATTTTTCGCAAAAAACTCGCGGATGCAAGTGAGTTCAGTTCCAAAGGAATTTTCGCGAATACCGAAACGTGAATGTCCAAGGTCGACTGTACTCTGTTCTGAGAGGTAACAGTCTGTGCTTGCATAGTTAATAAGAAATAGTTCTCCGCAAAGGATGGTTGTGGTTGGTCGAACTTTTTTTACAATCTTTGGCAAAAAAAATAACAAGATTAAACAGAGTACAAAAAAACCGACTTTAATGAAACTTTTACTGTCGCCTAGCTATATCAGTCCATATCTTGAAAACTACTGAACCGATTTTGATGAAACTTGGATTTATCCCTAAGATGAAAGATACTTAATCCAATAAAAAAAGAATTATTGCAATTCGATTTCTAGTTTCTGAGAAATACGTGGACAAACATACATACATACATACACACACTTATGAAATTTGGCATACTTGTTTAGAAGCCCACAATATGAATATTGTGCAATTCCAACAATATTACATACATACGCATCGAAGTCGGTTAAAAAGGAGGTTATCAATTCGATGTGTTAGTCTTTGTGGGCTTCTAAACAAGTATGCCAAATTTCATAAGTCTCGTGATCCACCTCCCCTTTCACATTTAAAAATTCCAAAGGATCTCCGAAGAACTTTAAATGTTTACATTACTTAAAATGGGTCACCCACCAAATTTTCCGACCCCCTCCCCCGCCAAGAATTTTTCACGACCCCCCACTTTAAGAAACGCTGTTTGTAGTAAGTAAGAGGTTGCTTTTCATACCTGTATTGAAGTTTCGACGGTGGTATTACTGTGTTAGACTCTTTTACCTATAATGCACCTGAGTTTTGATTGTCAAATGATTTGTGCCTTTGTAAGGAAAGAACCATCTCGTGGTGTCGGTTCATTGAGACCGTCTCGGTGGACATTGAGAAAGAGAACAAGCTGAACTTTAAGTACATAATTCTTTGAGTTTAGCACTTTTAATAATGCTGTAGAAAGGGAGTTTTAGACGAACTTGGGGTGTTCTAAGCTCAGGATTGTATGACTTCGTCAGAAGACAAGATAATGAAAACCGAAGGGCTGACGAGACGGGTAGGATACTTTTAATTTTAATACCATTATGTTCCTCGTGCTTCCGCCACTTTTCTGTGCCTTCCCTTGCAGGAACTTAATTTCTTGTTTTATTTTCTTTTGAATTTCTCGCGTTCAGGAATTTAGGTGAGGTGGCGCTCTAGTGGCAAGAAAGCGCGGCTCCCTATTCGATAAACGTGGAAGACTGACTCTCTCTCTCTCTCTCTCTCTCTCTCTCTCTCTCTCTCTCTCTCTCTCTCAGAAGAATATTCGGAACAAATGAGAAAAACATAGCAGGGGGTCTCTCTTTCTTTCCAGCGGCGTATCTTGGAACCGATTTAAATGCCCTGTCGACGTTTTTCGTACACTAAAGAGCTCGAGATGTGCATTATCCTTTCAGCTTTGTTTGGCGATGACGGAAGCTTGAAAAATCCCTTAAAATCCCTTCAAGTATATATATGAGAGAGAGAGATAGGGACACTTTCCACTTTTTCACGAGGATTTTCAATATCACATTGGAGCTACTGAACGTGCGATACTTACAAGGGAACTATGAGGCCTTGAGAATGAAATTATTATTATTATTTATTACTGAGAATACAGTGGGTACCCAAAGGAGCCTGTATGGTATGAAACCGAAAAGTAGGTTCCCGAGGGACCGTACAGATATATTGGCATATGGGAATAACTATAATTACATATAATTGGGAAACAATACTAACAACAAAAAAGAAACCGATAATAAAAACAATAAGTTTAGGTAAATTAAGGTCTAAAAAGAAAAGAAAAATGTTAGTGGTGTTAATAGTCACGTTTATGTCGTTGACCAAGGTGGCGTCAAAAAGGAAGTAGCACAAGCTAAGGTAACGTAAGGTCGTCTATAGATTGAGAAAAGTATCACGCAAAATGTAGCGTTTCAGCGTGCAATAAAAAACCGAGTAACCAGCCAATAGACGAAGTTCGTGGGGGAATATCTGCGTGGGACACACGGTTACTCGCATACTTGTTTTTTACTGTAGGAAGATAAATATTATGCGCTTGCCTAGTGGGTTAATCGTGTATATCACCGACTAATTTTTGTTGGGATCGGGGTAGATATATGTAATAATGTATTTTTAGCCTTATACATAAAAGCGTATAATATATAAATTTGCTTAACTGTAAGAATTCTGAAGTCATGAAAGTAGCCAGAAACGCTTTGTGGTAGCTTCAGCAGAATCCTAAGAAACTACTTTTGAAGTTTAAGGATATTAGATAGATTAAAAGAAGTGGTTGCACCCCAAAAAATTATGCCAAAACTCAGAATGGATCAAGGAATTATACAAAAGCATTAGTACGCTAGGAGGTAAATAATTCAGCCTGGAGATAAGTCTCATACTACGATTTAACTTGACAGAACTAAGTTAATGTGGGGATCCCAGGACAAGTCGTGAGTCAGCTCGATACCTAGATATCTAAAGGTTTTAGTGATGGCAACCAACACCACCTCTATAGAGTATACTCAAAGCCTGAGCCCGAAAATTTCATACATTGTTACATCATCATACTTAGTCATAATTTAGGGCTTATTATTGGTAGAAATGGATTAAAGATGACTACCTATAACGTTTTAACAATGTATGACGTTTCCGCGCTCAGGCTTTCTCTTTAGGTGGTGTTGTGCCAACTCGGAGAGAATCGATATAAATGCCAGGCTCAATGGGCACGATATAAATTGGGTACAGGAATAAAGCGCATCAAGGGAAGTCTATCACAAAAATGGGAGGTGCAGCTGGCATGTCGTTCACAAGTTATAGCGTGAAATTCATTTTGAAAAATAATAATCAGAAGACTTAAACTTTGCCCGCTTTTACACCTCTCGTACTGGTGAGGCCTCGAAGAAGCTCTACGCAGCTCTACAGTGCTTGTGCTCACCCGGTTCTAGGTCAAAGGACATGATAATTTATTATTTATACAAAAAAGGCGCTCAAACCCCTTCCAACATCTACCTATAAAATTGAGCGCCATCTGCCAGTGAGAAAGTCAAATAGTTCCTTTGTAGCAACCGTATGGACATTGTTAAAAATCCACGGTGGTTCTTGTTCCCAATTTTGAATGTCTTTCTCTCGTGGTCGGCGCCACGTGTTAAAGGCCATATCGCAGCGTGGACCTGTTTTCTCGTTCTTTTTGAATGTGTACGTTCAACATTGCTTTGGACCCGAATTTTCAGTAGAACTATCGCTCCTAGTCACGCTGTATCGCCATTATTAGGCAAACGATGAGTTTACCTCATTCACGTCCTCAAGTTTGATGGATTGAGCTGTGTAAGTAGCCAAGGGTCTCCGGTTCGATTTTCGGTGGACCACTCGTCTCATCTTTTCCATCTCTTCGGTGGAGAAGAGGTGTCCTCCATCGCTCTCTACATTCTTTCGACTCTCTACGGCTCCATTTTCCAAAGATTTTCGAGTGAACGGTGGCGTGGCAATAGGGGTTGAGCGAAACGAACAGGTTGAACTGTCGTTGTGGCGAATTCCTTTCCATCTTCCACCCCCTTCCCTTGTTTATTGTTCCGAAAGGTGGCGCTGTTTGCGATGAGGCGAGTGAAAGGAAACTGTGTTCGGTTGAAATAAGAAAAAAAGGAGAACTGAACTGGGTGGGTGGGTGGGTGTAAAGAGCAAGTCTACCTGATGGAGTGTCAATTGCGGTCAGGCAATGGGTAGAGGATTGGCCAATTACTGAGCGCCTTTCACGAGCTAACGATCCAAGGCGTTTCCCACCCCCGTCTCCCGACCCCCTGGTTCCAGGTTGGAAAGCCCCCCTTCCCCCCCCCCCTCCTGTTCTCTTCAACAAACTCTCTCGCAGCGGTTGTTGGCAATTTTCTTTTTCTTTTCTCTTCTCTTCTCCTCTGCCAGAACCCGTCTTCTTTCCGTCCATCGAGTGGCTGGGGTCGCAGCCGCTGCAAAAGTCACGAGGGAGACAATGGCGCGTGACATGTTTGGGCGCGAGAGTTGGAATGGAAAAAGGAGGCGAGGAGAAAAGAAAAAGTCGTCGATTGAAAACTTTATCGAAGTGCTTTCGTCGAGTCCATCAGAAAAGGAGAAAAGCCTGACGACTAATCCTCCCTTCTCTCTCTCTGCTCTCAAACCCCCCCCGTTCATATGGGAGCCAAGAGAGGAGGAGGGCTGCCTCCCACTCGACTTGTTAATCCGTTTAGTGGTTTAGCGGTTTTGATCGCCCTTTACAGGGATTTTGACAAACGCCAAATCCTCCCCAGTCCGTGGTGAAACCCCGTTGACAGATGGTAAACTTCTGCTGCTGCTGCTGCTATTGCCAAATAAAGAGAGAAGTGGTGAGTGGTGCTCTCTCTCTCTTCCTCCTCCTCCCCATACATAATGCATCGACACACGAGGAGGGCCTCTTTTGCATCTCCATTCGAGCGGGGTGTCCTATTTCGTCATGAATAAATACGACGAGGAGGGCGTTCGTATAAATTAACTTTAGTTCGTGACATTGCCACTGACGCCCCGTCATCAGCGCTCATTAGAAACAGATTAGCAAAAGCCTCATCCCTTACTCCCACCTCCACCCCCGCCGCCGTCCCGCTCAGACACCTCGTCCTGACTTTGGTCGCATCTCAACTTGGAAACGAACCGTCAACACGACAACACCAACTTGAAGGGCGATGTCGTGAGATGGCAAAGGCATCCCATTACCAACCCTATATCATCTTCTGACGATCACAACTTTTTGTTTAGTCCATGTGATTCTGATGAAATTGATGATAAAATGATTATTCTGAAACGTGACCTGGACCACGTAGTGAAGTAGCACAAAAATCGTGGAATGCTACCAAATACGATGACGACAATTTTTAGTCAAGGTGGCAGCCCAATAAATATTTGAGGTATCTGATTCTCACTGAATTTTTCGAAAAGAGTTTTCTGCCGTCGTTCATTTGCATGTGTTTTCGACAATTGAATTTGGGATCTGTTTATGGTCTACTGTCTAGGTTATCTGGAAATCGGTGGTGTTCTCTGATGAGAACAAGTTTTAATCTGGACGGCCCCGATGGAAATAGCTGCTACTGGCACGATTTGCGACAAGAGCCACGCGTGCGAATCGGTCGACAACAAGATGATGATTTGGGGGGTGCATTTGCATTCGATGGAAAAGCAGATCTTGCTGTAGTAACACAACGGATGAACTCTTGCTGTAGTGTATCAAGAGATGCTGTATGAAAAGTTGACCCCCTTCGGCCCGCTAATTGTTGGAAACAAATGGTGATTTCAACAAGATAATGCCCCCATGCCATGGGTCGAATTCATCGAAGGTGTGATTTCGTCAACAGCATATCCACCTTCTCACTTGGCCATCACGCAGTCCAGATCTCAATCCTGTAGAGAATGTGTGGGGTGTTTTGGCAAGACGAGTTTATGCAAGAAATCGATAGTTTTCGAATGTGTTTGAGTTGACAAATAAGATAATGGACGAGCGGGATAAGCTGGAACCTGAACTGTTTCACAAGTTGGTACAGACTATGCAATCTTTCGAAATGGTGGCTCTACACATTATTAATAACTCAAATGCAACGTAGATGGATGTTACAAATATCAAGAGTGGTCTTATAAAAATGTTACAGTAAAAAAGTGTTAATTTATGTTCTAATTTATTTTATCATGATTCACTGAGGAGAAATATAATCAAATATCATTCATTGTACCAAACATGTGTATCACAAGAAAATTAATAAATTTGTTTGCCTCCTAGAGGTTGGGAGCTACGTTACGTTTGTTGGTGGTCTTATGCTTTCTTGAAGACTGTACATTCTTCACGTTTTGCATTTTCATTAATTATACCTCTACAGTTAGTCAAATTTGATAAAAAGAGCCTTTATATACTTATTTTAAAATTTACCCTAAACAACCTGGCTTCGAGCGGAGCCGGATGTACATTAAGCTTAATAATTGTATTTCTGCTTCACAGCAAAACCTCCTTCTTGGAATGTTTACAAGACTTCATTGCGATCTGAAAATTATTGCTAAATCGTTAAGGTGGAAGATCGCTCCTGCTATTTCATTAAACAATTGTTCAAGAGTTCGATCGAGACACGCTTATTCCAACGTTTTAAATTTGTACTTCCTATAATGAATCTACTTTTAAATCCAGATCGTTTCCATATAACTGCCTGAAAGCGTGGAATGATTTACCATACCGTCTCGTGAATCATGTTTTATTAATTGGAACCATTTTAATGACATTAAAAGCACATATACAAAAAAAAGTCCGTAGATTACAAATTTATGTAATGTGTGACTTTTATCCTATATACTCGTACTATACATTATCATACGTCATCATTATGTATGTATCTTTGTATCAGTTCATATTGTTTTGTATACTCTTGTTGATTTACTTATCATATTACTCATGCAGTACTTACTCCCACGGAGTGAATGCTTAGCAACTAAACAAATAAATAACTAAATCTCTTCCTCTTTTATGGTGTCATTGTTCCCTTTGATTGTCGGGGCGTCATCGATGTGTGGTGCGCTTCGTAAGGGCTGCATAGGGGTCGGCCTTTCAAATAGGTGGTGGACCTTCTCCCTCCAAACGGTAAAGTTGTCATTTTCCGGCTTTTCAGTTTCGTCACTGGCGTCTTATTTCCATGAGAAAAGGTTTCTTTGGGCGCCGTTCGGCGACTAATCCGGCGAGAAAAGACGTTCCCATCCCTGCAGCTGCCGTTGTTCCGCTACCCTCTCCACGTCGACCCCCCAATCCCTCCTTCGGCAGTCAACGAGGGGAGTGGGGGGTTTAAACGGGCGCGCGGCTCGAACGAGGCGACCGGAACGATGAAGATGCCCGCCTCGTCTCCGAACATAGACGCGAGGACATTTCCATGGGCACATCGTAAAAGCCTAAGGGGCCCCTTCCCTCGTTTTTCTGCCTCCGTGAGGGAGAGGGCGCGCTCTCTCTCATCTCGTTAGGACAACCGACGATGACGGACTGAGATAGCGCACTTCTTTTTGTCTTCCCATCTGGCACGTGGCTCGGGACGGCGGTTCAGGACTATCGGATGACCATCGCCTTAACGAGCGAGCCGTGGGCAGCGACTGTACCAAAATGGATTAGATGGTGGGCCACGTCTGCTCTCTCTTTCTTCGTTTCCACGATTTCGCTGTCGGTTCGGAAGAGCCTAATTTCCTCTTGTGCAACAGGTGTGTGCTAATGACAGTGAGAAAAGAGACGCGAACTATATACGTATCCGATGTTTCTATTTTGTCCTCGTAGATTAGGGGTTATCGCTGTAGAGTTAATTCCATTCCACATTTTTTTTTTCTTTTTGTTTTGCTATAAAGCTTGTGAGAGCTAGCACGCATTATGATAATGCTCGACTCGCCCGTTAGGACCTTTTTCAGGTTTCGATCGATAAGGATTTGTCCTCCGGTGACATAACAATGAAGAGAGAGAGAGAAAGAAAGAAATATACTTGAATTTGAGGCCATGAAGAGCTGAAGTTTGAGCGAGCGAAACCGAAAAGTGTGGTAAGCTGTATATTTGGGGACGTCGCCAAAAAGGTCAATTAAACCAAATTGATGACGACTGAGAGGAAAATGACGATATGGCCTAGAATGGAAATTGGGCTCTTTCTACCGAACCCCAACCTTGTGGAAAATTCAGAATGACAGAGAGAGAGAGAGAAAGAGAGAATGAAGACGTGATTGGTTTCTTTTTCGAGAGAGATCGGATGCCGGAGTTTTCTTCCGACCGTCGATCGCCTAAGCAAATGAAGCGAGGATAAAATGATGTGAAGACAAAAATGGTTCTTTCTCAATATTCTTAGCCCAAAATCCTTTCCAACACGAAGTATCTGCACATAAAAGCAAACAATAAACTTGGACAATGGCAACCTCCGTAGAAAGTTCTTATCACTTTTGATTCCTTCCAATATTTGTTTTATACCTACTTGATTCTCTATTGCGATTCCAATTAACAACAAAAATCAAGAGGAACAACAGACTCGATCTAACAAATAACAACGACGCATTGCAGGTGCATTTGTCTTTGTTCACGGCCAAAGGCAAAAGGCAATCGACCAACTCCACGGCAAATTTCCTGGCGACAGTTAATGCAAAAATTATCCCTCCGAATCTCCAAGTCACACATATGATTATTGGCCATTGCCAGTTCCTAGACTATCTGGTACGGTTCAAGCCAACGACGAACTCGCCACAATGCCCATATGAGGCGGTAACTCATTCCCCTCACCACCTCCTAAAAGAAAACCTTTGCGAAAATTGAGTTTTTTTTCAAACATCGTTCAAAGTCCTGTTTACCAAACATAAAAGAATTGAAAATAATAATTTTATCACTAAAACCCACATAAATCAACGATTCCATATCGTTCTAACATACACCGTCTGCCAATTAGATAACAAGATTGGATGCATTTTTTTAGGGAAGAGGCGTAGCAGGAGCATTCAAACTAGTGTATGTATCGCTACTTTGGAACGTGTTCGTCACGTGATGCCAGTTTCAACGTGACTGGTCAACCAGTTTTTCCGATAGCAGAACGGCAACAAACCTTTGTGTAGGCGTGTCGTCAAAAACTTCAAAATGGAGCAGCGTGCCATGATTATATTTTACGTTAAATTGAGTAAACTTGCGACAGAAGCTTTTGAAGAGCATAGAGTGGCATGCACCCACCTCACCCAAGCAGAATAAAGATTCGTCCGCAGAAATCTCGGATGAAGGCAATGCTCATTGTGTTCTTCGACAGCAGGGGTGCTACTGAGGGTGCTACTGTAAACACTGTTTACTATCTTGGAACGTCTCTACAATCGCATGCGACGAATGAGACGCCAGCTGTTTTAGAACACGAATTTGCGCCCTCATTGTGAAACAGTTTCTTGGCCAAAATAAATTCCAACATTGGATCATCCTCTGTATTCATCTGATTTGGCTCCAGCGGATTGTTTTCTTTTTGCAAAGGGCACTGAAAGGACAACGATTTGACGATGTCCCCGTTGGCAGTGATGAATCTGCTGCACAGCATTCCCTCCGAACGCTTTAAACAGTGTTTCCAGGACTTAATCAGTCGTTGTGAGCGTTCTATTCAGTCAAATGGAGATTATTTTGAAAATATGTCAAGTCCTATTTGTAGTAATGACAGTCTCGTTATTTAATTGGCACACGGTGTAAATTCCACGTGATGATTAAAACCTTAATTTCACTCCATTGAAAAGTTTTCTGAATGTGGCCCTCCATATCGCAGTTTGGTCTTTGTGACTTGGTCAGCAGGGGGCCCCTACAGGGTACCCAATCTAACGAGTTGACTCTTTTGCGATTTGTTTATTTTTTACTGGAAACAGAGCATTCGTACTCTGACTTAAAATAGACGCATCAAAGAGGTATGCAACTGAATCAAAGTGGTACGACGTGGAGGTATGCTTTAACTCTCAGAATGAAGAGCAAGTCCGTGTGATGTTTGGCATGGATACAACTTTGGAGAGTGAGTGGGTTCCCGCACTATCCCGGCCGTGCCTCAATTTATATTTTGTTTTGTGGAAAGACCAATAACAAGAACTCTGGCTGGGGTTGGGAGGATTGTGGTTTTGGGTCCCACGTTGTCGATAATAGCAACGACAACTTTTATTTTATTGTTCTATTAGAAAATAAGGAAAACATTTTGACTGTTTTAAGGCAGCGGTTCTCAACCTGTGGTACGCAAGCGATTAACTGGTGATACTTGGAAAGGGTCGTTGGCAATGTTTTATTAGTTATGTCATTTATTTTGTGGTATGCGGTTGTGAAATGGTTGAGAACCGCTGTTTTAAGGCATTACAATAGCAACAGTATCTCCTTTTGCTGTTTACTTCTAACGAGTTCATTTTTTCTTCTTTTCTCCTGTAGTTTCGCATCGGGACCCCCCAGCAGCAGCAGCAAGAACAACAACGGGGGATTTCAACTTGTGGAAGGCGCCAACTAAGGAACCAAAATCCACTGCGTCATTTTTTAAGAGAAAGACGTCACGAGTTACAACAAAGCTTTCTGGTCGAACTGATGGTAAGTATGCTTTTCAGCGGTCGCTTTAGTTTTTCCTCGGGTATAGGAGCCCTTGCTCAAAATGTCCTGATTAACTCTGTTATCACGGGTGAAATTTCTTTGAACTCGGCCACTCGTGGACATTCGAATTCTCCTGTTTGGGACCTTGTCCATCCAAAAGGCAATCGAGAACGAGGTCTCTGCTCCCTTGGTTGCCACGTGCTCGCGGATCCCCGTGGCTCCGCGTCATCAGATTCGATGGTAGAAGACACCCACGCATTGTCGATCGACCCAACAATAGAGGGGAGGAGGAGGAGGTGAGAGCGCCCATTGCGTGAAGGCGGCAGCGGCGGCCCTAATGCAAGCGTAATTGGAGCGCTCGTCTCTCCACACTACTACTACCACCACCACCACCACCACCTCCTCCTCTCTCTTGACGCCTTCATTGAAAAATTAGTTCCAACTGCGTAACAAACGACAGCGCGTGGAGTGCGTCTCGCGTGTACCGCCGTTGAGACCCCGAACGAGCCCCTCCTAATTATTATTTGTCCCGCGATCGATGGCAGATTGAGCCCTGTTGACAAATAGGAGACGGGAAGTTGTGGCCGCCGCTTCCAACAGAGGCAAACGCAAAACAACACGAAACAACAACAACAACAACAAAAGAAAAAGAAAAACACGGTGGGGAGAGGAGGCGTTCGCTTTTGGATTTTGAACGAGAGAGTGGGTGGCCGTGATTAATAGACGAGCCGGAGGAGAATTAAATAAAAAAGAGAGAGAGAAAAAGTGTTGGGCGCGCGGGGGGAGGGCAACCACATTAAAAAGTCATAAGAGTAACAAGAGTAAAACGAGGGGGAAATGGAATGGCTGCACGAGACGGGTACACGCGGGAGATAGGTGTTGCGAAGAAAAGGCGCCCGTACGACCTACCTCAACCCACCCGCCACGCTCCTAATGTCCATCGATGCCACTCTGATCGCTAATTGAACGCAATTGCCGATGCATCACTGTCACCGGCGCTTCCGCTCTACAACAACCAACAACACGCACACCACACACTCCGATCCAGCGATGACGTACGAAGAAAGGCACCCCGCCACGCGCTCTACTCTTCTACCTTGTCCATCGAAATACTTTTCACATTATTTTATCTCCCTAAAGGACCCGTGTGTGCGTGCGTATCCGCAAAATCACAGCCCGTGCTCGTCAGAACTTTCCCTCCGACTCGGCGAGATGTGAATGGGGTAATTCATCTTTGAGTGATAGCGGCCGAGACGGTGCATTCAAAAAAGGAACACTTTTGGTTGTGGACCCGAAGTGTTCCGCAGTACGATGCCTGTAAGCTTGGTTACGTGTTTCCAGGAGTAAAAAATACCAATCAACAAGGGTCGGAATCGCAATGTTTGTCAATAAAAACGTACCTACCTACTTTGTCCGACGAAAGCTTGATGGGGCGTGTCCAGTTAAATTTTAGCTTTCAAAATAAAATTAACAATGTCTAACGATTGAAATTGGAAATGACAGGACGTTTCCAAAGGATTGCAGCGGTTCGTGGATCTCTTGTAACTCTGAAATATTTGTTGAAATGAGATTCTGAGAGAAGCGTGTGACAGGTGTTACTCTACTAGGCCGTAGCCATTTTCATTTTCTAAGGGGTCGGCCTAGAACCAAGTGGCTAGACTACGTAGAGAATCTGGGCTCGAGTCGCTTGGGTATCACCTAATGGCGGAAGATCGCGAGCGCTGGAAATTCTCCATAGAACTTCCCGCGACCCTAACGGATAAGCAGTTTGAAGAGTAAATAAGTCTCTTTGCTTAGCGGAGGAAACTGTGACAGGGTACACCTATCAGGAGGCGCTTGAAAATGGGCTCGTGCCACGGCTGCAAACCTTCAGTGGAGTCTTTCGACTGCATGGCGCTCCATCACCTTTCACCGCCAAGTCCGTAACGCCTGAATGCCATTTGGCGCAATTCACTCACACTGTCAGATTTATTGTATTTATTTATTTATTTATTTATTTCTATGCATTCCAGATGGAATAAAGTACAATTAGGAAAATAAATTTATTTACCAAAGCCAATCAATTTGGAGGGAGGCCAAAAATCCCTATCGTTTACGCAGTGCTTACTATTAACACTTTTATTGTAAACTCGTTACATAAGGGACAAATGTGTTATTTGATCAACACTGATCTATCTAAGGTGTTTAACACTATCGACAGGTCCGACTTAATCTACGTTTTTATCATGCTCGTACTTTGAGAGTGGATTACTCTACCTTTAATCTGGTTAAAAATTTCTTATCCGATAGACATAATTATATTGAATTTTAATCAGCAAAGGTTTCAAAAATCCTCTAACCGATGATTGATTCAGGGATCACCTACGGCTACAGCTCTCTATGCTGCTGCCACAGCAGAGATTTTTAAACTTCCATTAAATTTTAATATTATTTCTTATGTTGATGATAATTTTCTTTTTAAAGCATATGATGTGTCTGAACAAACATTGGCTTGTAAAAATACAGGGTGTTTCATAATTGGTGTCCCTTCTTTAGGTCCAAATAACGACTCAAGGGGAACAGATTGGGGGGAAATGAATATT
>JAHWFO010016696.1:34529-91137 GCA_023313115.1 Rhysida immarginata
GGTTCCTGGTTCGAACCCAGATCGCAGAATTTTTTCCTTCCATTTTTTCGATAGAAAAATCTTTTGGCATTAAAGGGAAAATGTTTAGAGAGAGAGAAAGAGGGATATTTGGATACAATGATTGGGATTTCGAATTTGTATCTACGAGTAATAAATTCAGCAGGATCATCTTTTAGGTGTAAGACGGCGTATGAAGTTGATAATAGCTGCAGCAGATTCGTGTAATTGAAGTGGTTTTACTTAATTTGAAGGCTGTTCCTATGATTTGATTATAGGCAACTTTGATGAGATTTAAATTAGGTTTTGTGGTGCATGACATTGTAGTATAAGGTTGTTATTACGTTCGATAGTATTACTTGTCTGATTTCTGTAGCCATAAGAAAAGTACGGAGACGTTTAAACAATGCCAACTAGACCATCTTAGTCCCAGCAACAATGTAACCTTCATTGTTTCCAACAACAAAAACAAATACTGATTATTGAAATCCAAGATGGAAACAATGGAGGATACATTGTTGCTTGGACTAAGATGATCAGGTTACTTTTGAGTTTCAGGGCCTGTCCAACGCCTCCTAAAGATAAGGCCTGAGCGCGAAAACGTCATACAAAGTTGCCTTATTGAAGCCTAATACTGACATATTAGAGTTTATGCCAACCGTTTTGAGGAGCATGGCATGTTCTGAATGGCCACATTTAAGGCTCCGAGGTATCTCCGAGCTCTAATTATCTGTAAGAGCTGATCTGATGGCCATCGGTTATCAGGCTTTCATCGTACGTAAGTCGGGGAGATTGTATAGTAGTAGTCTGCTAAACCGTTGCAATCCGACCCACGATTCGAATTTGCAATTATTATTATTTTTTTTTTTTTTTTGCTTTTACTCTGACAGTTTACTTGCAAGTTGTTCCCAAAAAAATTGAAGAGTTGCTGTGTTTTGTTGAGAAATCCTTGGCAAGTGAGGCCCATGGTGGTTATTTTTTTATACTCAAAATAATCCAAGGAGCCTCTTCTATGCGAGTGGTTATCAGACTTTTTTGACTATGGAGTGCACATTTGACTCCGTTGGATCATTTCCATCTTTTTACTGGTAAGTGTCGGAAAAATCCTAATTCGCACAATGTTGAAAACTAATAAAATAGTCAAAGCTTTCAAACATTACGGGAACTGAGGAATTGTTGCTCGTGTTCGTGATTTCCTTAGTGGCTCAGTGGTTGCGTGATCGCCTCTGATGCCCGAGGACGACGGGGATTTTTCAGGGGGAAATCCTGAGATCACGCACTTTCTTCGAAAGGGAAGTAAAGCAGTTGGTCCCGTGTAGTCGTCTGCCGGCTGCACGTTAAGGAAGCATTGCCAGGCAAAATTTGCGGCCCCTATAACGCCGTCCTCAAATGACCATAGCAGTTGAAAAAGACGTTAATACCAAGCCAACCAACCAACCAGGGACGTTAATTTTGGCCAAAAGCGTTTCGTGGTAAAATCGTGCGTGGTTTCTTCCCATTCTCACTCGACGACCGTCCATCAGGCACTTCACTAGCGTCCGCGTACGAGGTCTTTGGAAAGCAAAAAATGATAAAGAAAAACAGGAATCGACGCACTCTTTTAAAGCCTGTTTAAAGCCTGGAGTCGTTACCGTTCCGTTGGAAGTGGCGCGGTTCGGCATCGTCACGTTCCAAGTCCCTTCTCCTTTCGTCACTTTATTTTCGATTAATTCGAAGAAAACGTTTTCATCCTCCCTCCACAGCCCCCGACTTTACGTTTCGCGAATCCACGGTTTTCAAAGAAGACTTCCTCGTTTGCTTTCTTTAAGCAATTTCGCTGGAAAAATGAAGAGACGGGGGGGGGGGGGGGAGACAAGACGTCAATCTCTGGAGAAGAAAAGAGAATAGCCACTGAATGGAAGAGAAGAGGAGAAAAGCAAGGCGAGGAGGAGGAGAAGAATGGGAGAAAGAAGAGAGAAAAAAAAGATTTGGTGATCTTATTGGAAAAAGGCTTGTGCGCGTGACAATGGCGATGCTCGCGCAAAAGTTCGAAAGGCATCCCATTCGGGAATGGAAGAGCCACGCAAATAGCCCACCCACGAACTCGGCTCTGCTCACGATCGCACCTCATCATTTTTCCGCCAATCCATCCACCTCCTTTGGGCCTTTTCGTCCTTTTTTCAATTTGCTTTTCTTTTTCACCATTTTTTCCTTCGCTCGCTTTGCCTTTTTTTCTTTTTTTTAATTTTTTTTCCTCCTCCTTTTGTGAGTGACACGAAAAGTGTGAGAAGACTCGCTCGAGGAATGCGCAGATGGGGGTCGTCTCCCAACAGGTTTCCTTTCCCGCCTTTGACGCAGACCTAAACAGCAATCGGTGAGGCAAAGGGAAGGGAAAGAAGAGAGAGAGAGAGAGAGAGAGAGAGAGAGAGAGAGAGAGAGAGAGGCAATGGGCCCCTCAACGTTCGGTTTACAAACATCCCAGAAACTCCATCTGCTCACGGAGCCCTCGGAACTTTGAACTTGGTTGGGTCTTCGCGACGAAGTTATCTGCGCCCGCCCTTCTATTTCACCTCCACCGGCGCTGCGAGAAGATCTCTCCGTGATCCGATTGTCGGACAGTCTTCCACTCATCTTCGTCTGGCTTTGCCTCCTTTTTTTCCACCAACTTCCGCCAGCTGTCAACATGACAAGGGCAAAAGTGCTGAGCTCTCTCTATGCCGAGCGCCTTCACGGACATGGACCCCCTCGCTTCCACAAACTTTCTTTGAACCCGAATGGGCGACGAACGCGTCCACTACTCGAGTCACCTTCCAAGACCCCCCCCCACACACACACATACACTCGGAATACGACTCCACGCCGCTCATTAAACGCGTTCATTCGGTGTATGTAGTTTTCTTCCTCGTCGCTTCCCCTCCTCCTTTTCGGGGTGCAAATGTTTTGATGGAAATGGAGGCGACACTGCCTCGGGCGACAGCATCGTCCACCGGACTTCAAAATGGGAGTCTTCGAGAGAAGAGTTCATGGCGAGCGTTTTTGATCTTTTAAGGTTCGGGTCCAGGTGGTGGTGGTCGGAGAGCGCCCTCTCGTCGGAGGTGGTGATGGTGGTATGGGTGAAGGAGGAGGAGGACGGGGAGGAATCTGCCGTAATCTACGAGCGACATGTGGCGTGTAAATCAGAGGCTTTAGGGTTAATTTGTTGTTGGCAGCGGCCCGTCGGGCTTAATCAGGTGTCGGAGAGAGGGAAGCGGCTCGTTTTTACGGTGGCCGTTAACGAGCCCTGTCACGTGACCCTCCTCGTCACGAGAAGACCTCCCGCGGTCCCCGGCTCCGAGTGTCTTTGCCGACTTACACATCCTCCTCGTCGGTTCCGTCATCGACCCATCAACGCCTTTGGACAAATGGGCAGGGAGAAGACTGTTAGAAAAAAAGAAACTCCTACTCCTCTCCCCCGCCGACACTACAAAGCCTCAAATACAAGACGGAATTCCGTCTAACTTTTGCTTTCCTTTTTTTTTTTTTTTAATCGGTTCAGACACACACACAGATACAGAGAGGGAGGGAGGAGGGGAGGGATTAGTGAATGTACTGTGCATGTTGGTTCCCCTACTAAGACTAATGGCCTAATATCACTAATACTTTTCTCAGCTGAGTATTCCTTTAGCAATAACAGGCCTAGTTGGAGACTAGGGAACACTCAATTGAAAAACGTACATGTACACTCACTCACCAAAAGTCATGCACACCCTTCCAATCAGGTTCCGTGTCCGTAATGAGACAGATCACGCTGCTTCCATTCTCGGAATGCAGTGCACAGGACTCCTGGATATCACACAATCATTGGAAGCAAAATCAGCTGCAGAAATGGCAGCACGCCGAGAGCTATCCGCATTTGAACGGGGGATGATTGTTGGTGCCAGACGGATGGATGCCTCAATATCAGATGTAGCCAATATCCTGCAATTTTCCCGCACAACCGTTGCAGGGGTCTATCGAGAGTACACCCAACGAGGGGTTACAACCCATGTCGGACAGCGCACGCCTCATCGATGCCAGAGGTGTCTGCTGAGAGTGATTATACACTCCAGGTTGAAGGCCTGGTAGCATTAAATAAAATCGAGAGTAAAAACTCAACATGGTGTCAGAAGAAAAACACGCTTAAAGTGCTCTCGAAAGAAAAACCTCATCGGCATCGTAGAGATGGAGCCACTACGACCTCCGGATGCCCTCTCGTTCACCGGTAATGTGCGTGAAAACTGGAAAAGGTCGCTACGGATCTTTTCCAGTGGAAAGGGGAAGTATGCCTACTAATCATTGACTAAGCTTATTTCTCAAACTACATTGAAGTAGAACACTTAAGGCAAACTGACACAGCAGCAGTAATAACAGCTCTCAAAAGAGTTTTCTGCAGACATGGAATTCCAACCACAGTGATGTCGGACAATGGACCCCAATATGCTTTGCTTTGCTAAACAGTATGGCTTTAACCACATCACAAGCAGTCCGTGTTATCCTCATTCTAATGGACTAGCAGAGAAAAGAGTACCAATAGTAAAAAACCTTTGGAAACGAGCAAATGAGGACGGAAGTGATCCATATATCGCACTATTAAATTACCGTACGATGGAAGATCACCAGCCGAACTACTTATGGGCCGTCCCTTACGTACTAGACTGACATTGTTGCCTGCAACGCCAAACTCAGAGAGAATAAAGAGAGTGAATCCGAGTAAAGGCAGATTACTCCCAGAACTTCGAGTGGGTGACAGTGCGAATCAGACATCCCAAGGGAGGATGGAGAACATTGGCAAAAGTTATTCAAAAGTTACCACACCGCTCGTATGAGCTACTAACAAAGGACAACGTAGTTCTCCGTCGCAACAGAAGACAATACTGCTAGTGCACGAGCCAGTGATTCCCTCTACCTACATCGAGGATGAACTGCCGATTCCAGTCACACAAGAACAAAACCCAGTGAGGAGTGCACCGGCAGAACCACCTCCGAGAAGATCCACCAGACAGAGGCGTCCAGTGGACTATTATGGGGCAATTCCATACACATAAACGACTCTAGAATCCGAACATGTCCTTTTTTAAAAACTATATTCATTTTTAGTGTATTCAGTGTTTTAAAAATCTATTCAATTCCTAATTGAAATCTAATTCACAGTTTAATCTAAGTGAACATTAAAATTATTAATAATAGACTTTCAACGTATTAATTATATTCACTATTGTATGCTGTCATATATATAGCAAGTATGTGTTTTATTTTAAAGTTAATGTTTTAAAACTAAAAAGGGAAGATGCTGAGAGTGATTATACACTCCAGGTGTAATCGAGGTTGAAGGCTGGTAGCATTAAATAAAATTGAGAGTAAAAACTCAACAGTGTCCGCCGGGTCACTTGGCTTGCAACTGCTGACCGAAGGACGACAGCGGGACAAATCACCACGCGGTACAACCAGGGACACCCCACAACTGTGTCCGTGACGACAATTCGGCGAACCTTGGCAGCTGCAGGTTTTGGGAGCAGGAGGCCACGACGGGTGCCACTCTTGACAGCTGTACATCGTCGGCAACGCCTAGCCTGGGCCAACCAATATCGACATTGGACCGCTGAGGACTGGCGAAGTCATTGCCTGGTCCGACGAGTCACGGTTTCAGCTGTATCGGGCCGATGGTCGTGTCCGTGTCTGGCGCAGGCCACACGAAGCCATGGACCCCGCTTGTCAGGTGGGGACCACTCAGGCAGGTGGAGGCTCCATACCGGTCTGGGGTGTTTTCTCGTGGCATGCAATGGTTCTATTGGTGCATCTGAAATCCACTCTGCGTACAGTTTTTACCCCGCGGGCGACGGCATCTTCCAGCAAGATAATGCGCCTCCACACATCGCCCTTGTGACACGGCAGTGGTTGGAGGAACATGCCACCGACTCGAGTTATTTGGCCTCCACGTCCCCCAGATTGCAATCCCATTGAACATTTGTGGGACGTCATCGAACAATTTGTCAGGTCGTCACCAACACAACTGGTAAATGCAGCATAGTTATGGAGTGCATTGGAGGCGGCATGGCTTGCAGTGCCTGTGGATGTGTTCCCGGAACTAGTAGACTCTTCAACGACGGGTCGCCGCCGTTATCCGGGCCAGAGGGGGGCCCAACACGTTAGTAGGCATGTGTCCTATGACTTTTGGTGAGGTGACCTAAGAATGGAACGACCACCTTTGCTACCAGTAGGTGTCAGCCTATGGTATATTATTATCGCGGGTCAATCCGTGTCACTTAACATTTGAAGTGACGCAATTGTGACAATGGTAATTTCCATAAAACTATTCTTTTTCAGTCCATTTTGCTCTAGTTTGGAATGAAATGTCCCCCCCCCCTTTGTTCACTGATTGCCCAGACCACAGACTCCTGTTCCTTGGAATGTCAGCTGAGTGGGATCCCCTTCGCTTATCGTTCCTGTGTGTAGGATGCTTTGTTAATAGGAAAGAAAAGGAAACTGACTACCCATGTCCCTCTGTTTATTTATACACCACAACAGGAGGGGTAGTGAGTTACATATTGGCTACAGGGAGATTCGCGGTTCAAGAGAGGAAAAGAGGAGACTTTGCTTTGACAGTGCAGGACGGGCGAAGGCTTCCAAGGCGGAGGACTCGGCATGAAGGTGACCGGCGGCGGCGGTGGTTCTCGAAGCATCGGGTCTCCTCGCTTGGCGCCCGTGTTGGGGTTGATCGAGTAGATGCCGTACACTTTAGTCGGCCGCTCGGGGTTCTGGATGGAGCGGCTGCGCAGCTTCACTGGGATCGTCTCGTTTAGTTCGTCTACGCGACGCTGCAAACTGGCTACGAGTTTGGAACGCTCTTCGGTCTCCTCTCGCTCTAGCTTGTTCTTCAGGGCGGCGCAGCGTTCATTCTCCGACGGGAACGTGTCCAGTGCACCCTTCACCTGAAACGACAAAAAAAGGTTCTAGGATAATGCAAGTGTCACCACTTCGGTTTGTCTTTCATTACGGAATAGCGAGAGAGAGAGAGAGAAAGAAAAAGAAAGGGAACGTCACTTCTTTGCTAAAACCAAAAAAGGAGGTGGGACGGAAGAAACTTTGATTTGACTCGCGTGTCTTTTCATTTATCTTGGGGTGTTGTTATTTATTCAGAGAGGAGTCTGCGCTTTTTTTTTAATCATTTTTCTCTCTTTCTCCGTTTGCACCCGATAAGCGACACAAAACTTCGGAACCCGATAATCGAGGCCGGTCGCTCGGAGGGTAGGGCTCTGCTCTGCTTTGCTTTGCTTTGCGTCGCTTTGCCTTTTTCATTGAGCGCGCGTTAAATTTTTTATTTGCCGTCAAAAAAGAGAAATGAAAACGCGCTGTCACGGTTCTGTCGCTTCAAAAGGACAAATAAAAACTTTTTCCTCCCACACATTTAATGGCCTTCATCGTCGGCATCCCCCCTTTCACCTCACCTTCTTTTCTTTAGTCTTTTTTTTGTCGCGAAAAAAGAGATGAAAAACGATTTTGCGTTTAAACAAGCCTCGTCAATGGAGTCTAATCATATTAATAAGAAGAGGAAGGGGGGGGGGGCACGTAAAATTGGATTGGATTGGGAGGGAGAAGGGGAGTACAATAAAAAGCTCACTAAGAGTAAATAACTAAGAGAAAAAAGGAAAGGGAGGGGGGAGTAACGACTGGCCGTCTTTTTCCTGTCCTTTCAGAGGTGGCGTGAGCAATGGGCGGAGGAGGGCCTAAGCCGAACGAATTGGAAAAAGAAAATCGGGAGTGTTCTCCCCTGGACTTTATGGTATTCAAATGGTGCACGATAGAGCAAAAAATGTTGAAATAAGGTCCCCCTGAAATGGGCTAACTTGCAAACCAATCAGGTTTAGTTCAAATCGGGCCACGGGTTGCCGAGATATATGGCCTCTTCTTAGGTATTTTAATTACCAACAAATTAAAAAAAAGGAATGGAAAAGTTTAATTGTTTACTTTTGCTGCTTCACTTGAAACAAATAAGTATCCTACAGTACATACTGTGTTAAGGCAAAGTTTGCCTTTTTCATAGCCCAATCGCACAAGTAATAAAAAAAAAAAAAAAAAAAAAAAAGACAAGCCCCGGCACTGAAAAGTCACCTGACCATAGTAGTCTGAGTAACAATCTTCATTGTTTCTAACAAACGAAAAAACACGGATTGTTAAAATCCAAGATGGAGACAATGAAAGCTTGATTGTTGCTCAGACTACTATGTTCAGGTGACTTTTCAGTGCCGCGGCCTATCTTTCTCGTCGGCTGCGAATTAGTTTTTTATGACGTCGATTTTCATGTTCTCGTGTGTTCCCAACACCTAGACAGAAGGCCTGATAACGGAAACGTCATACATTGTTACATCATTAGTCGACCAAATTTAGGGCTTCTCATTGGTTGAAATAGGATTAACAATGGTCGACTAATGATGATGTAACAATGTATGGCTTTTCCGTTATCAGGCCTTATGTCTAGGTGGTGTTGATCAGCCTTGCCATACTGTCCATTTTTTGACGTCATGGCGCCTTTGATCAAAATGGGCCGTCGGTCGCGGCTTACGATGTTTTCAAAAGATAAAGACTTCGGCCCATAATATGCAAGAGGCCCGGCGATGAATTTATGATTTCGTTTTCTATATTTATTTCTAAATACACAGCGAATAGGGTCCCAGCAAAATTTTTGTCTGAGTGAAGCGAGGGAATCTGCCACCATTTTAAACGAAGATGAAAATATTATGGTTATGACCACGGTCTATAGATATTCATGGTCATCGAGCTTCGGCCATTTTCCATTGTTTCGAGAAGCTAAGGAAAACGGAACGCGCCAGGTGCCGCATAGATCGCACTAAGGCCGACCGCAACCTGCGATAGAGATTCTCATTGAAACTCAACACCACCACCCAAGGATAATAAAATAACAAGGATTGCTTATGCGGGTAAATTGACGCGATTGGCTGGTGCAGATGACGTCACTCCTAGACCTTGCTTCAAAGGAAAAGCATATGAACACAGCAAAAATAAACATGGATTGTTGCTAGCACCCAGTTGGTCAGGTGACTTTTTCGCTTCCAGGCCTTATCTCGTTGGCCTCGTTTGTCTCAGTTATGACGTCAAAAAACTAAGATGTTTTCCCCTAACCTTTTTTATCTAGGTTAAATAACCAGGTTTTCATTATAAACTGGGATCTTTTGTAACGGACACCCACAGATAACCTGGATATTAAAGATCAAGAACTTAAATAACTAGGTTAGTTCTGCCAGTGGACGCGCAGTGCCACTTCGGAATAATGATGGCAAGCCAAAAACTGGACAAATGTTAACTAAAAGAAAAACAACAAGGAAAATACAACGAGTTTATTATCTCGAATGTACATTTCCTTGACAATGTCAGCTTCTTCAGCGAGAGCTTTGGAGCATCCGAATATTCAAATTGAAGATTCCAAAGTCCTGTGCTTACTAAGACTTTTGAATATTCGGATGCTCCAAAACTCTCGCTGAAGAAGCTGACATTGTCAGCGAAATGTACATTCGAGATAATAAACTCGTTGTGTTTTCCTTGTTGTTTTTCTTTTAGTTACCATTTCTGGGACAAATTTGATACAGGTCTGCAATTTTGGTGTAAGGACCAGATACCAAATTTCATCCATCTAGCTCAAAGGATGACAGACAATTCCAAAAATGTGTTTTTCGGACTTAAGGAGCCCTAAAACGTCGAGATTATCAAAATCTCAAGATCGATTTTTTTTTGACGAATGTAATACTTTATTACGAGGAAGTAAAAAAGTAGAGCGTGTGGTAGGGGGTTATGGATTGCTGCACTCTGTTCTGGAGTGTACCCAGTAGGGGGAGGGGGAAGTAAGGTGATAGCGCGTCGGGTAGGTCATAAGAGCCAAACGCCGTTCTTCGTTCGCCTACAAAATCGAAGCTGCCGACGCGTGGAGCGTTTGTCGCGGCTGCCCGTCCTCTTTCTCCGCTGTTTACACTCTTCGCAAAAGTGGGGTGGGTGGGTGGGTGGGTGAATGGAGGGTATGGGATTTCCGAGGGATCAAAGAGTTTTACGGAAGGGACGAACGGGCCATCGACCCAATCCGGAAGACGCGTGAGCCATCTTGACGCGTGAGAAGGCGCAGTTGGCGGTAAACCATCATCTATCAAATCGCTTGATAATAATTAATAGCACGGGAGCTTTTTGGTCGCTCCCCCCTCCTTGTACCATTCCCTCTCTCTCTCTCTCTCTTTCCCACCCTTTCTAGAGCGCCATTTTGCTTTCTGTCTTTCTTCGTCCTCTTCCTTTTCGTCTTCAAATTTTTTTTCCTCGCAAACCTAATGTCAACGCGGTAGCGGCTCTTCCGCCTCCTTGCGCCTAAAATACCACGCCGTCGGAGCTCCTTTGGCCCTCGTTAACACCTGTCTTCGATCCCATGACCGATTGTCGATCCACCACTCTCTCTATTCCCCGGACACGAAATGAGTCGACAGAAAACGGGAAGGAAGGGACCAACCAGCCATGTTGCCCCAGCCAGGGGCATAGATTTCCACGGCGTTCAACAGCAGCAGCGGCGCCTTTCTTGCTGGGTCCCCTTAGCGTTTCACGGAGGAAAATACTTGTCATCGCACCGTAGGTATTTAAAAAAAAAAATCTATACAGAGTGTCCCGGGAGAAAGGTCAATATTTCGTGTGGGTATAGAATGAGTTATTGTATGTTTAAAAGTTTATATAAACATGTCCACGCCAGCCATGCTAAGAAGAACACCCAGTCAAATCAGCGAGTCGATTACTCGGAAACTTGAAATTTTGAAGGATTAGAGGAAACGTTAGTTCTTAATTGATGTCAAAATTTGGTCGAACTCGACCGGGCAGTTTCGAGTTATGTGCTGATTCAATGGGATCTATGCATGATTTTTTAAAAAGTCGTCAAATTAAAGACCACATCTCTTAGATAATACACAAAAAGTTTCGCTTCTCAAATCTTATCGGTATTTTTTTTCTAATTAATTTTTATAAGTTGGCAATTACTCCATGTGACGTCATAAATCAGTTACACAATAACGGCAGCTCTGAAGATGAGCTTTCTCCATTATCAATTTTGGTCTGCCAAGATCATTTCAAAATTGAAATACTCAATTGAAAAATATGTGTGAAAGGTAAATTTAAAGCATTAATTTCATTTATTTGTTAAAAATAATGGCATCCACTTCAGTACTTGTACTGCGATTTATAACATTAAAACCAGCTGAGATGCTTTCTACATGTGTTTGTGTGATATAATAACTTGTAACAACAACAATAATAATAATAACAATAATAATAATAATAATAAAATTAAATAATAAGCGAAACTTCCCAATTTATGCAGAATGAAATGCATGTATACATTTATATATCGCTTATACAGGGTGGATACAAAAGTGAGCCTCCCCCCCTTTTTATTTTCGTAACCGAAACAGGTATGTCAATTTTGATGAATCCAAAGAATAGGAAGTTGTGGGTGACCTATCCCATGGTACACTTTTCATCATCCCAAATATGCAAACTAGGACATCCCAGATATGCAAATCCTATCTTAAAAACCGTAACAGATACACGAAAAATTCCAATTGAACACTTTTTCATTCCGAACAAAAAAAAAATTCCAAAATCCGATGAGCAGATCACCAACAGTTACCTCCCTATGCACTTCACAAAGACATTTGAATGTTCAACATGCAATTACCAAAAATTACCATAATAACATTAACTTTGATGAGGAAAACCAAATAAAAGGCATGTCTCAGTATTAAGCACATTTATGATTAACTTTGGAGTAAAATTATTTATACACGGTGGCTGTTTGTAAATTGTTGGTGGATATGCAAATAATTGAGATTGTTGGTGATCCGTTCATCGGATCTTGGAAAATGTTTTGTTGTTTTGTTCGTAATTCCATACTGACCAAGTCTTCAATTGGAATTTTTTCATGTATATCTATTACGGTTTTTAAGATAGGATTTGAATGTGTCCTAATTTGCATATTTGGGATGATGAAATGTGCACAATGGGATAGGTCATTCACTTGACATATCTGCTTCGGTTACGAAAATAAAAAGGGGGGGGCTCACTTTTGTATCCACACAGTGTAAATATGCTTTAAAATACGTAAATACACGTGATGAATTTAGTGCAAATCAGCTTTTAGTAACACGAAAAAGTGCAAATTTGCTGTAAGGCTAAGCTTGGCCTTGTTTACTGACGAGACCAACGAGAAAGACAGGCTGGGGAGCATTGAAATATCACATTATCGGGATCTTATTAAGCAATAACCCAACTTTCATTATCTTTCTTTTGTATTTTAATAATCACTGTTTTTCGTTTGTTGAAAACAATGCCCAGCCTTTCTCGTTGGCCTCGGTTTACCAAGTTATGACGTCACGATCAAATGATAAATCTGAGCTATTAAAATATGTTTATGTATGGGAAAAAATTCCGATACATGATTATTGAAACTGTTTCTTTCATGCATAGACCCCATTGGCTTTGAGTGTTTTTCTTAAGATAGCTAAAGTGTAGTCTATTACACTGCTCGGCAAAAGAAAAAAAAAATTCTCATCCCTGCAAAAAAAAATGTGAACTATATAGCTTTGACATTCCTAAATCTAAATATGACATCCAAATTGTACCAGAATGTGCCATTTTTAAGAGAGAGTTTTATATTAATAAAAAGACTAATATATTCATTTACAATTCTACATAAAAATGACAACATGAATAAAGGTGGTATTTTGCACCATCTTTTTAACAAATCAATGAAGTGTCTCATGAAACTTCATTTTGTTGCCTTTTGTCTCTTGTATTGCGCTTTTGGCGTCTCCCGTAGAAGTGTCCGGCGGTAATCCGCTAACATATTTTGATTCACTTTGCTTTTTAAAACATTAGTTCTAAAAGCGTGGAGAAAGGTTCCACCAGGATATATCTCAAATTGAAAAGCGATACAGCAGCAATGTACTATTTTCACTTTAACAGCAACCATTCCCCCCTCCCCCCAAATGGTACGTAATATAGGAATTTAATTGCCATATTTGGAATTAGTAGTGCGAAATCTATAAGAATAAACCATTATTTTTACAGGGGGGATTTTGATGCCGACCAGTGTCATTAAAGGTTTCTGAGATACCTCATTTGAAATTAAAATTATTAAGTAATTTCTAAATATGGGTTTTATTTGATTGCATTATTAACATTCTAATAACTTTATCATAATAAATTTTCGTATTTTCCGCCAAATATTTCGATGCATGTTTCAATTCTTGTGAGAGTTGTGTGCTGAAGGCATCTTAACGTTCTCTTATTTGGTCCACAGCATCTATTAACGTAGTGTGCAATAAGCTCGTCTCGTGTATTGACTGTAGTTTTTTAACCTCATCTTTTAACCAACTCTACAGGCAGAAATCTAAAGGAATTAAGTCGCGTGATCTTGGAAACTGTTCTACCGTGACCAATCCAGCGATTAGGAAAAACTGCATTTAAGTATTTTCATGCTATGAAGAGGTGCTCCGTCGTGCTGAAAATACATTGTTATTCGTGTAGTCAGAGGAATATCTGCATTTTGTAAAAATTCGAGGTAACACTGTCCTGTCATACGATTTTCTAAAATAACGGGACCTATCAGCACTCCATCAATCATGCCACACAATTTCTTGCGACCAACAAGGGCTATTACGCCTAAAAATTGCCTCGTCAGTGCTCCGTCTCCTACATGGAGATTTTGAAAACATTGATGATGAAATGGATGAAGATGAATATCAGTTTATATACAACAGTTCATTTAGTATAGGCCATACAGTTGTCCGAGCCATACAAGTGCGCGCAGAGAACATTAAATTATTTACTTTTATTATTCAATGCTTAAATATCTTAGTTGTATCTAGAAACCATTAATAAACTCTTTGACTTACAATAACTCATTCTTTATCTACACGAAATATTGAACTTTCCTCCCGGGAGACTCTGTATACACCCCCCCCCCTTTTCACGTCTCTCTTGTTCAAATACAGGAAGGGTCATTTCGTCTCCTTTGGAAAGGCGTCAGGCAAGTCGAGAGCTCGCGTTTGTCTTTCTTGTTCTGTCATTTTGGGAGCTGAAGTTATGGGGTGCAGTGGCTTTTACTTTCCCCATTTGTTCTCCATTTGCTTCCTAATTCGCTTTGCCTTAATTGCTCTCGGAACCGATCCTCCTACCCTGGGAACACACTCTAAATGGCTTCTCGTGGCGTCAGATGGAAGTGAACTTTTGTGCGTGTGCGCTTGGTGTTTCGCTGCTCGAGTGATAAAAATGACGGACCTTCCCCTCCCAGCAAGCCAGTACGAAGGAGGTGGTCAAGAGGAAGGAGTCCTTCAAATTGCTTTTAATCGTCGTTATGGCGAGCGCGTTCTGCGATGCGTGGCACTCGTGCCCATCCGTCGGGCGCTGACGTCAGAGAGAGAGAGAGAGCGCGGTGCAGTGGGTCATCTGTGGAGCGAACGCGTCGCTCCCTTTTAATCGTCGAGTTTAGTCTTTTTTTAATTAGAAAATGTAGCGCGAAATTGGTGGCGCACAAAGAGGGGAAAGCGCGAGCTGTGGTTCCTGTGGGTTCCGCGTCGACGCCGCACAACAATGGCCAGCTCCCCGGTGAACAACGGCAAGACAATAAGACGACAGGCAAAACGAGGAAGAAGGAGAAAAAGAAAAAGCGACAACAGGAAGCGTTACAGAAAAAAAAAGTAGAGGGGAAAAGAAGCGTGTTAGCCACCAAAGTTAGCCATGCTTTATACACTCGTTTCACGAAAAGTTGCTCCCTTAGAACGCCATGGCGTTTTCCTCGCCCAAGAGGATAATGTTGCTGCAGTCCACTGACTGAAAGATAGACATATCTTGCTCAAAAGAGGAGCGATGAAAAGAAAGACGACGACGATGACTTGTCCAAAAGCAAAGCTTCCCTCCTTTTCATTGAGTACACCCACCATATTCAGATGAATTAAAACTCAAATAGAGGCAGCAAATTATAGAGATCCTAAGTGTATCCTATAAGCTAACTGCGACGCAGAATATCCTAAATTAAATTGCGTCGCACTGATTCACAAGTACCACACCTCTCTGGATTAAAAGATATTTCTGTTGTTTCGTCCCCAGAGTTGCGTTTCCCTGCTACACGTACCGACTATCTTGATTCTCGGTTTTACGGGCGCTCGAGTCGAGTGGCACCACCTAGTGGCAAATGCTCAAACCTACGCGAAGAGGCCTTCCCAACGACACCACGAGCCCTTTGAGCCCCACATTGTACCCCAAGTCTTTTATAACCAGTGATGTGCAGTAGTTAAATTACAATTAATTAAACTACTATTTAAACTACTTTGTGGTAGTTAAAAAGTAATCAACAACTACTCAGCAAAAAATAGTTTTAACTTAATTTTAAAAATAATAAAATCAAATTTCAGTAAAAATAAACCATTAAGGAATGGCATAACTAAGTACCGAAAGGCTAAACTAGTCGCCGTCACATAAACCGTTTGAAACGTATTTCTGAAAATTTTGAATCATTTTTGAAAACATTAAAACTGGTTTCAGTGAATCAAATTCGATAATCTTTGAATTTAATTATCATCGTTATTACTTGTTGTTTGATATATTTTATGCCATATCTTAGCATTGAAAATTTCTAATGGTACCATAATGGTGAGTCAAAAAAAAGTCCCAGAACAATAGGTGTATTCAACAATAGGTGTGCTGTGAATGGTTTGTTGGTTTCTTTTTCGAAATCAAATAACAGTTGATTTCGTTTTCGGCTACAATGGGTCGATATACGGTTAGTGGACGAACGAATCGAACTGGTTTGTTGGTATTACCAACAAGGAAATAACGTTGCAAACGTTAGACGGCAGTGGGTGCGAAAGTATCCAAATAGGCAACCATCTGCAAGAAGCACAATCCAGGCATTGATTAGAAAATTCGAGACAGATGGAACGGTTATGGATGCTCCTTCTACATCAACTCGCCAGTTAAGCTGACAGCACAATGCTTCCCAAACTTCAGTGATACGATGCATTAAAAGAATAGGGTTCAGGTGCTACAGACCCCCCCGACTTACGCATGGCAAGAAGGAAACTGACTATAGAGTTTTGTGGTTGGTTGTATGACATTCTGGATGAAGAACCAAACGTGTTAGACCGCATTTTATGAACTGACGAAGCTAAATTTTACCTGCACGGATTAGTGAACAGACATAATTGCGTCTACTGGTTGGACGAAAATCGTCATAGCACAATGGAGAAGGGCTTACCTAGTCCAAGTGTTAACGTTTGGGCAGGAATATTGTCTGGTGGGATAATTGGGCCTTTTTTCTTCGAGGGGAATTGGATATCACAGGCTGTTACGGGTAAAGATCATTACAACAATTCAAGCGCAATGTCCAATGGACATAATTTTCAACAAGATGGTGCTCCGTGCCACTATGGCAGAGTAGTCCGTAATTTTCTCGACACCCTGTTTCCCGAGAGCTGGATAGGTCGTGGCGGGTCTGTGGCATGGCCTCCACGCTCCTGCGATATTACACCTGGACTTTCCAGTGTGGGGAATTGTCCGTGATATGGTCTATACGGAACCTCCACACGACATCGAAGTCGTTAAAGTACTGGGCGAAGAGGTATTCGCTACGTTTACCCCACCACTCTGCGCTAAAATTTGTCGACAAGTTGAGCTTCGCGCAGGGCTGTGTTTTGATGAAAATGGTGGACAATTCGAACATTTATTTTAGGATTACGTCATGCCTAACACCTCGCATTTGCGTAACACTTGTTGAATAAACCTACTGTCCTGAAACCTAGTCTTTTTTTTTTTACTCACCCTGTATATTCGTTCGTGGCATGTCGTAACAAGTTGTTTGATATATTACCTGTCTTGGCATTGGAAATTTACAATGACACCATAGTGATATCATTAGAACAGATACCACTGAACCAATTTCGACAATCTTCAAACCATATTTATTGATTGGCGAAAATGTACCTAATAACGGTTATATTCGCTCTTCTCATTAGAGTTATAACTTGCTATAACTTAGCATTGAAAATTTCGGAGGGTGTCATAATGGTACCGCTAGAACACCTGCCATTGTATCGATTTCGACTCGAAATTGTTCATGAACGGAACCATATTTATCGATTGGCTAAAACAGTACTTAATAACGTTATAATCACTTATAGCTTGTCGTTCCGACTTGTTTGATGTTTTACTTATAATATTTTAGCATTGAAAATGTCTGGGGGGTGTCATAATGATACAATTAGAGCACGTGCCATTCTACTGATTTCGTTCATCTTCGAATGGTTCGTGCGATAAACCATATTAATCGATTGGCGAAAAAAAATTTTGATAATCTTTCATAAGTTTCGAGAAGATCGAATTACAGACGGACGGACTGACAGACACTTTCCCCCACAGTAACAGCCTAAGCACCTTTCGGTACTTAATAAAAGTTGACACCTTGTAAAAAAAATTTGGGTTTAAGTTTATTACATAAGTGGTTACATAAGTGATAAGTAATTATAAAAGTAGTTAACTTTTTTGCAGTAGTTATAATTACTTCATTAAAAAAGTAATTGCAAAGTAGTCGTAATTACTAATTTTTAAAATAGTAGTTGTAGTTAGTGCCCATCACTGTTTATAACCTTGACTGTGCCTTTATAATGAAGAAAGACATCAAATTTCACCCAATTGCACACGAAAAAGGCAGCATACTTTACCTGAGCACCTACTCAGCACCTATTTTGCTTGAAATGAAGCAACAAAAATAAACAATAAAACTTCTCCATTCCTTTTAACAATTAAGACAGTATTAATTTTAATTGTTGGTTAATTAAAATATCTGAAGAGAGGCCATATCAGGTTCATTTTGGAAGTTAGCCCATTTCAGAGGGAACCTGATTTCAGCAGTTTTTGCTCTAGCGTGCACAGTTTGAATAGGAGAAAGTCTTAAGGGAAAGCACTCCCGAATTTCTTTTTCTGGCTGGACTGGAGGTCAAATGGCACGCGACCAACCAAATATCAAAATCCCTCAGCTAGGTGTTCGGGAAACTACCTTTCACCTCCATTTGTCCGCGGAAGCGAGATCAAGAGGAGACGGCGAAATGTCCGTCGCAGAACGCTTTGGTCTTGCGAAGCGCATGGCCAGGGTTCTGTTCGCTTTCTTCTTAAGAAATAGTTCGCTTTGAAGAGCTTCGGGGATGAGGAATCGCCGACTTCATTACCCCTACCTCCGCCTCTCGATTTGATGGATGAAGGGGAAGAAGAGGCGGCGTTATTTAGAGATGAGCCGATGGATTGATAGGTTATCACGTGAAGAATTAATGGGCGATCGCGTTTTCCACCCTCATGAGCCTCAACAATTAAGCAGCCTTCCCAGAGCCCTACCCCGTCGTCGTTAATCCCTTTCCCCGACCATTCATCAGCCGTCGATATTCGTCGCTCAGCTCGCTCCCTCCACCTTTTCCAGGTGCCTAATCCAAAGACAAATGGCCCTTCCCCTCCCAACCCTCTTCTCCCATTTTTGAGACTCGACAACAAGAAACTTTTAGGTCCGGTGTTGTTTTCGCCCGAGTTACCTTCTCAACAAGAAAACCTTTCTTATCCGAGTGTGTAGTGTCCCTTGTGTGATGGAAACTTTCCTTCTTCCACTACCAATTCTGATCGCTTCAATTATGATTCGTGTTTTGCAGCCATCCATAATGCAAAAAAGGCCACGATCGTCGTTTGTATACAAGTGGTCGGTTGGTTTTTGTATTTTGTTGTCACGCGTTCCCCTCCTACGACAGCGGTCGTCAAAAGGTTGGAGGAGGAGGAGGAGGAGGACTACACAACAAGAACAACAACAATAACACAGACAAGCAAAGCTTTGGTCGCCTTGATTACTTTGTAGCATCGTTTCCCCTTTTGAAATGGAGCGAGCAGAAATCAATCGTTTCGTGTCAAACCTTGTTCGTGCGCATTAATTTTTCAAACGCCCCCCCCCCTTTAAGTATTAAATAAAAAGAGTCCTGAGCAAAGAGGGCAAACCAATCCCAATAATAAATAAAAAGAGAAAAAATAAAAAGATTTTTCAAATAAAAGTTGAATTTCAATAATAAAAGCGAAAGGGTGTGGGGTGCCATTTATTAACCGTTGACGCAGGTCTTTGAGCGGGTGATGGAGGCGTGTAGAGTGCAGTAGCATCTCTTTTTCTATGTGCACGTGTTGGGGCAACAGACCACTTCCCCTTGGTGAGAAGGGTTTTCAAATTCCAACTGTCGGGGAAAACGACGGAAATTGTTCTCCTGAAAAGTGGCACGCACGACCGGTACACAAGAAACCTAACAAAGGTCCAACTAGTTTCTCCTCATTGACGAAGGTCTGTCTGTAACTCGGATTTTCTAGAAACGTAGGAAAGACTTTTCATCAATCGACAACTATGAATCAGGGCCTATCTAAGCTCGAAATATGTGCAAAAGTGTGACGTACTATCCCATCAGAACGCGCAATAAGTTCCTAGGTTCGGATCAATAATGATTAATTTCTATTCAAAAGAGTTCGAGCAAAGTTTTTGAACTAACAATTAGCATTAAGCTTCATTAAAATTAGCACACTATAATATACCAACAGTTCGTTTTCCAAAGGATCTTCTTGACCAAATTAACAATTAACAAACCATAAAAGGCATTACCATATCATTTATAAAAAAACAAACAGGTATTCAATCAATCATGAATTCCAAACTATCGACTAGTAGCAATACCAATGGTTTAACTGTCTATAGCAGTATTTTGTATAAAACGAAAGCCTTAGAATAGATCTGGTAATTCTAAGAAACACTCAGATGAGTACTTTGAATACAGCTGTTTTACCATCGTTCATTTTATGCTCATACACATAGCAACAGGATAAGGTTCTTCTAATTCTGCTTCATAGTTCATGTTTATAAGAATAAAGCGTATCTAAGCATTCAGAACCACACGATTTAAAAAGAAAACTTAATAAATTCTATCAAAATTGAAATCTTAATTACAATATTGTGGGATTTACAAACTCGTCAAAAAGCTGCTGAATGGGGCATAAAATAGTAAATCATCAGGTATTTAAAAACTACGATTGGATGCATGCTTAATTGGCTAGATTCAACTATCTGAAAATAATACAATAAGACTGAATAGAGAATTTTTAACAAATTCTAACCCCGTAAAAAGGTTCTGCCACTATCTCCACAGCAATCAAGCTCTGCTATTTTATTTATAGCTCTCTCTCTCTCTCTCTCTGTACAGGGTCTTGCAAATATATACAGGACAGTAATGCTGGGTAGTCTATCCTCTCGCTTCAGGGGCCGCTTCATAAAATGCTAATTGGTGACTTTTATTTTGTTAACCCATTTACGCCGAAATTGGTAAAAATGGAAATTGACACGTCATATTTTAAATTTCTTTTCTGTAGCATGGAAATACATAAACGATAATTTACAAAGACATAAAAAATTACAAGAATATAATTAAAAAGGGACTTAAAACTAATAAAATTTAAAAGGGGATTACTAAATAACAAAGCTAACAGTCCAAGTAATCTCAAGTCCACTGTCCTCGTAGAAACGGACTTCATTGTTGACTCGGCACTTGTTGAAAAGGTGATAATATGAAATGATAACGATGAAAAATGTTGAATTTTGAAGGTCTTGAAGAATTTGAATTTTGAAATTAAGGGCCGAAAAGTTCACAATAAAAATTTCGATGAAATGAAAATGTAATCCAATAAATAGACAATTATTTCATGATACGTGCTGCGTGATAACTTAAAAATTAAAAAAAAAAAAAACTTAACAAGAAAACTAAGTAGTGACGTCAATTCCTGGCCCGTTGCCTAGCGATTCCAAACTTAGATTTTATTTAAAATTATAAGCTGTCCTCCATAGATGGAATTTTTTTTATGTCTTTGTAAATTATTTTATGTCTATCCATGCTACAGAATAGAAATTTAAGATATGAAGTTCTGAATTTCTATTTTTACCCATTTCGGCGTAAATAAAAATTTCCCAATTATCATATTATAAAGTGGCCCCTGAAGCGAAAGGATAGGCTATCCAGCACTACTGTCCTGTATATTTTTGCAACACCCTGTATATCACATACTGCCCATTGAGAATGAAATTTGATCACGGTATACAGGATAAAAGCTCCAGTTTCTGATCGAGACATTCTTTTGTTAAGCAGGTAGACTCTTCGTCCATTCGTTAGAACCCAAACTCTACGCAATTTACAGTACTGATAAGCAATATAACTTCCTTGGGTAGTTGTGATCCTTCTTTTCCTACAAGATCGTGCTCAACGTTCCCTAAGTAAGGACGAAACTGGAGGGGGGGGGGGCTTTGGAGCCGAAGTTGCACAGTTTAATAATCACGCCCTTCTCTGTTATACCAAGCTTTGCCTTTCTGATCACTCGAATTTGGGATCCAGTTGCTTTTCCAATAAGTCCAGAGGATTGAATACGGAGTTCCAATACGAAGATTCAATCACCTTCTCTCTCCCCCCAGCGAGCTTCCTTTATTTATTTTTTTTATAAATTTCTTTTCCGATTCTGAGTCACGATCGTTCATGTATTGTTATACACCTTGTATTATTTGAAAACAATGTATGAACAAAACCGATTTAACATGCTCCCACAATCCTGTACAAAGATTGGAGCAAACACATACGAGGAAAAAAATATGATAATATTTGCACAGATTACTTACTACAAGATGCGACAATCTGGAAACTGGATGGCTCATTGTTTTGACGTCATCGATTGTAGCAATCTCCCTGACTTTCGCTGGGTGCGCCACAATCGATGACTATACTAAATTATCGTATTTAATAAAAACCATGAGTCATGCAGTTTCAACCACATAAAGTATAACATATCTTTTTGGAAATTTACATGAAGAATTCTTTATTAAACATCAAAATACATATAAGAGCGAATGTTTTTTTACTTTGGAGCGAATCGCTTTCATCATCCCCCTTTCCCATCGGCTCTTAGGCATTTAAAAAACTGAGACCTCTAAGACAAAAAAGGAAACTATTCTCTGTGTAAATCCTAACCTAAGATGAAAGGACACTTACGTGAGGGTACTTGGCGAGAGTGATGTCTCTGCAGAAGCCGTTGCGGAGCCGGTTCATGGACGACTTGATTCTCTGGGCCGCATTCTTCGACTTCTTCGTGTGAACGATCTTGCCAATGATGCTCGGCTGGGTCTGAAAAAAAAAAGCAGAGTCGGCTAAAAAGCAAACAAAACTCGCGAGAAACGCAAAACGACCCATCTCACCTGAAGCTCGCAAATGGCCCGCTTCTTTTCGTCCTGCATGAGAATCTTTTGCTTAAAATCTCGTCCGTACTTGTTACTGATGACGTCCAGTATAGGGGTCGAAGGCCTTCGGGAGAGGGAAAAAAAAAAAAACAGTAAAGTGACAACAAAATGAACAAATGCGACGCGTTTCCAGTCTGGTGGAGATATGGAAAAGTGTGAGGCCCAGCATATCCACCAGCGAAATCGTGGCGAGAGGAGAAGGGTTTCGCCAGTCCATGGACCGACCATCCGTGCCTATAGCCACGGACACCTCTGACAGGACTTTGACTTTCAGGAGTGCCCTTTGTTCTGTTTTTTTATGTTCTGTTTTCCTACTCTTCTCAAAGTGAATCGGGAGGGAGTTGTTTTACTGCTGTCTTCCCTGCACGACACGAGGATTCAGCAGAGAAGACTGCTCCGATTCGAGAACGGAAACAGTTGGTCGTGGTTTTTATGGGTCTTTTACAGAGCATCAGCGAGCACTAACAATTACAGTCAACCTTCCTATAACGCGGTCTCTACAATGCAGTTTCCATATGACAATGCGGAACAAATTGCGATAGTCATCATATAACGACACTCTTATATTACGTCTGACTTCCATGGGGAAAGGATTGAGTTCCCGATGGAGTGCATCAGGAAAATCCTGGATTCCGATTAATTATTCTCATAAGATAAATATTACAAGTTTTTATTATCAATTAGTGAACTAGTCAGTTACTATTATCTTCAATTAATAAAATTTACAATAGGAAGCAAAACCATTCAAGGTTCACTAGAAAACATTTGACTGTATCAGTGACATTCTGACTAGATTATACTCCATTTTCTACTGAGACTCAGATATTTGAATGGCTGAAAATACAAATAGACCAAGTCCGCTTTCAATAAATTATGGATAAACATCAACTGTGGACCAACACTAAATTTTAAGTCAAGACAATTTATACTTTCAAAACACAATAACATGCATCTCTTTGTGGAAATCATGATTCCTTATTTTTTTTTAAATAAAACAATAGTTTAAATTCTAAATGATTATGGATCAACTCAGTTACATACTACAAAGCTTCTCATCAGATGAGCCCAAGAATCAGTTCCAAGGACCTTTAGCTTAAAATTCTAAAATTACATATTTAACCATTAAGGCATTACGGTTAAATTGAGTCCCTAAATAATTGATACAAGATTGAACGAGTTTACTAATATTCGGACGGGCCCTTACGCTGTCTTAGAAATACTTAGTATTATCAATATACAGGGTGGATACAAAAATGAGCCACCCCTTTTATTTTCGTACCCGAATCAGATATGTCAATTCTGATGAATCCAATGAATAGGAAGTTGTGGGTGACCTATCCCATGGTGCACTTTTCATCCTCCCAAATATGCAAATTAGGACACATTCAAATCCTATCTTATAAACCGTAATAGATACACGAAAAATTCCAATTGAAGACTTGGTCAGCATGAAATTCCGAACAAAAATTTCCAAAATCCGATGGACGGATCACCAACAATCACATGTTGAATTTATTAGTTACCTTCCTAGGCACTTAGACATTTGAATGTTCAACACATGTAAATCAAGAAATTACCAAATATTAAGTTGTGTCCAGTTAAGTTCCGTGCGCAATTGTGTTATGGCGTCAATGGTCGTCACATTGAGCACATTTATGATTAACTTTGGAATAAAATTATTTATGCACTGCAACTGTTTGTAAATTACAAATAATTGGGATTGTTGTTAATCCGTTCATCGGATTTTGGAAAAAAATTTTTTTGTTTTGTTCGGAATTCCATGCTGAGCAAGTCTTTAATTGGAATTTTTCGTGTATCTGTTACGGTTTTTAAGATAGGATTTGAATGTGTCCTAATTTACATATTTGGGATGATGAAAAGTGCACCATGGGATAGGCCACCCACAACTTCCTATTCACTGGATTCATTTATTTACTGTTGAACAATCGCAAAATTCTTCATAAGCAAGGCAAACAATGACGTCACAATTTTTAACGCTGGCAAAAAACCCATTCAGCTCCAGGTAAATTGAATTTAAAAAATGAGGCGTGGTCACCACCCGACTTTCTTATACATAAATGACCTGGTCCAAATTCAGAAAAAAATTAAACAACTGTCTAAAAAATCTACTTCCGATAGAAATTTTAAAAAAGTTTGTGAATAAAAGTTACTTCAAATTAGCTTCTAAACACTTTGGTATAGATTCCAAATTTGCCTCTACCATCTTATTTCGCAAAAAAATGGATTTTGACAAGAATAAAACTGGTACTTCTGGTTGGAATTTTGAAAAATTTTCTTAACAAATGTTGTTTAAAATTAGCTTCTAAACACTTTTGTATACTTCACAAATTTTCCTATACAGTCTCATTTCGCCTGAATCAGCCAAAACCTGGATTTTGACAAGAGTAAAACTCGTACTTCCGGTTGGAATTTTGAAAAATTTTCTCAACAAAAGTTGTTTATAATTGAAATTGGAACACTTTTTACCCCATACAAAATTTTCATAAACGCAATGTTTAACGAGATATTTCAAAATTTATATTTTGGCGCTGGAGTAAACATACTTCCGGTTCACCGATTCCACTGGAAAACTAGACAGACCTCCAGAGGAAGATTATAATAAGTTTAAAGTTTGGTCTCGATAGCTTTAGCCGTTTGGACGCTATCGTGGACACACACACACACACAGACATTTTCCAGAAATCACTTTTTCGTAATCCAGGGACCCTAAAACGTGAAGATCAATGAAAATCTGGAGGTCGAAATTTTTCGTGATTACAATACTTCCTTATACTATGTATAAGAAAGTAAAAATAAATTAAAATTGAAAGGAAGAAAGAAAATAATAAAATCATTTCTTAGAAGCCAAGAGAAATATATTTGCCAAATTTCAAGTTTGTAGGCTTCATAGTTCGTGATGAATGAATGAATGAGTGTACATTTTTTCTCTTTTATATTTATTTATATATTTATTTAAGAAGAATTTTTACATTGAGCCCGATCCGGAGCTTGTATGGCCGAAGTGTGTGGTCTCCGGAGGGAATACTAATTTATAGTACTTGTTTTCGATTATAATATAAATTGAAAGATCGTATATTATTATTACATTATTGACATTGATGTCTTTAGTTAAAGTCAAAAAGGCTGTAAGAAAAATTATTTGAAATGTAAAGAATTGTTAGAAAAAAAAAAGTCCTAGTTAAACTATAGAGAAAATTTAAATTAGAAGGGAGGATAAATGTTAGTATGCAGATTGTTAGTTAAAAGGGGAATATAATAGTATACATTCAGAAACCATGCACTATTAAAACAGATGGCACAAGCAGCTCGACGATATGATGGGCGGCCGCTTGCTCGCATTACTTTGTTTATCCAGTGGCGTTACAAAACTAAAAGAATAGGGACAAACTTCAGAGGAGGATTTTTCACAAGAAAACTAACAAAAAAATTTATATCAACTTATATCCGGAAATGCATAGTTTCCATGGAAATAGCAATAATTGTATGCACGACATCATGCCCCCATAACAATACAGCAGAGAAGTATGGTTTTTCTGTTGCAGAGTTACTTTTGAGTGATCGTCGTTTAGCGGAGGTACAATGGTCCGGTATTTATATCGGGAACAAGCCGAGATGGTCTTCACATTCGGAGAAGCACATGAGAATGGTCGATGTACCATGAAAAGTATCCCGACAGACAGCACCACCGAATCACAAAACGTTTCTAACACTCTTTCAACGTTGCCACAGTAATGTCATCTTCTGTACTCGCATTGCTCTATAAACCGTCCATTTCCCGACATATGCTCATATAAGAGTTTTTGTCCTTTTCTGGTCAGAAATCACCTCTCATGTTTGTCCCTATTGTTTTAGTTCACCCTGTATAACGCGATATGAATGGATTTGATTTTTTCTTTACTGAATTCTTATTAACTCGATTTGTACGTAGTCATTCTGAGTTTCTTATAACGCGGTTTCCTTTAAAGCGGTACGAATGAATTGCGTTATAGGAGGGTTGACTGTATCCAGTTCCTCTAGCCTAGCTACAGAATTATTAAACTTGGAACCACTACAAGAGTGAAAGATGGAACCCCCAAACTCCACTTCAGTCATTTCGACTGCAAAGGATAGAACGTACAAAATGTCTACACGATACAGTTCCCTTATTTTTATCGATGGCCAATTATTACACGGGTGTGGCAGTTTTTTTTGGATATAAGGTCCGTTTAGCTGTAACTTCAACTTTAATGGAAAGATGAATGGCGAACGCCTCGAGGTTGCTTAGCGACTCGCACAGCGTCCGCGTTTCCCTCTCCTCTTTTTCGTTTCTTTTGGCGCAATTTTTTTCCCCCTCTTCCTTTTTCGTCGTCGTCCGCATAGACGTCGTGGACGCGGGCGGCCAAAGACACGGCTCATTAGCCCGCCCTGGCTCCATTACAACTCCATTAGCTCCACTTAGGAAACCAGGGACCTCGGGAGACGATTTTCAGGTCAAATTGAGAAAGTGATTTGTCTTCGGACACGCTTCGCTCGCCGTCCAACTGAGAGAGAGAGAGAAAGAAAAATAATATCAGGGTGGGGGCGGGAGTAGTAAGTAAGTAAGGAAAGGAAGTTGGCCGGCTGTTTCCCGCCTACTTTACTTTATTCTCCCTCTCTTTCCTCGTCTATGGGCAAAACTCCTTTATCGTTAGAAATAAATTTTTCTATGGCTTTGCACATCATTTCTATGAGAGTACAGTTTGTGAGAAGGCCCGGTCATTCAAGTTCCAGTCGAATAAGAGAGAGAACTTCGAGGACGGTTGTTGTGGTGACTGCGTACAGGTGATTCTGAAGGGAGAGAGAGGCTCTCATCATTCTTTCCATTGGATAGAACGCCAAAGCAAAAGAGACGGGTGCTGATCGGCTCGAGATCTCAGTTGTTGTTGTTAGGTTGCAACGAACGCCATCGTCGGTTAAAGTTGTGGGTCGATGAAGGCGTTTGCACTTCCTTTCTCTCTCTCGTCAATAAAAAGCCGACAGGGGTGGTGAGAGAGGGGGCACCTAATGTCCCTAATGGACAGGAACTGCCGCACTCCATCGCGGGTTCATTGTTGTAGTTTTTCCTGGCACGAAAGGAGGAAAAGAAAAGCCCCAAGAAAATGGAAACCAACCCCCTTCCTTCCACACTCCACTTCCGGTCTCGCTGGAGGAGAACAACTTAAAAGTCGTCTAAACACGAGAAAATCTCCTGCTTGGGCACCACTTAACTGGAACCCAACCCCCAACCTCCACTTCTCTCTCCTTTTCCTTTTATTTCCAGCTGCGAAGAAACGCGCTCGCTCGCTCTCTTTTCCGCCTTCTTCTGGCTGGCGTCTTGCCGCTTTTCAAGACGAAAAACTTTTTCGTCTCCATTTAGACACGCAAGCGCTGCAGTGAAAGGGCTCGGCAGGCGCCACTGGGTCACGTGTAAAAAAAAAATGAACAAATAAGGACAAAACGAGGCTGCTGACCTGGTTCGTATTCCGTAGGTGAAGTCCATCTGTAGGTCTCGGCGGCGGACGGGTCTTGCGTGGGCTCTTGGAGGCCTCACCGTCATCGGGTGGCAGCAGCGAAAGCGCATGTGGTCGCGGTTCCTCCACAAACCGACGCAGACGGCCGACCGGTTCATGCCGACAAAGTCCTTCGGTCGTTTGATGATCATTGGACACGCGTTCGGAACCTCGCCCCAGTTGTTGAGTGCTGCAAATAATCGAAAGAATGAACAATAAGACTCGATAAAAGGAGATCATCGCCATCGTTTTGGGATGGAAGGAAATCAGAGGAACTCAATATTCCACAAAATAACAGTATCGGCCACTAAGTAGCCATCATCTGTATGGACTAATTACAGTATCGACCGTGATTATACAGGCAGGGCTAAAAACAGCGGCCAATCAGCGGCGTGAAGCACACAGTACATTTGAGAGTGAATGAGAATGAATGAGTCGTTACCCTGAAACGCTAATAAAGTTCTAATGAGTTTTTCTGTTTTTGTCTACATTAGCTAGCCATACCTTTCACTTTACCCACTCGATAAAGGTCAGGGGATGAGATTTTTTCACCGGGTTTTTTGCTAAACGCACATTTTACATGATGCTCTACAACTTTCTAAATAACACATGGGGTCTAACCCCTACCCCTACAAAATTAAAATTTTCAAAACTTATCCCTTCACCCCCAGGGACGCGAGATGTTTTTATTCTGAATTAGGGGACATTAAAACCAAATAATCAATATTCATTTTCCCCCAATCTGTTCCCCTTGAGTCGTTATTTGGACCTAAAGACGGGACACCAATTATGAAACGCCCTGTATATGTCACGTTGATGTTGAATCTTTGGAGACAAATCTTCCGTTATAAGGAAGACACACGAAACGTTTTTCCTTCCTCTCCTCGTCTTTCCGCTCATCAAAGTGGCGACTTGTTTGAGTTTTTTTTCTTCAAATGAAACTTTTTTTTTTTTTTTTTTTTTTAATAATTCTGAAGAAAAGTGAAAACCGCAATTCCTCAAAATTAAAGAAACAAGTGTCGATAAAATGATGATGTAATTCATTGTCGATACTTAGAAGTATGCATTTCGGCACTAATTAGCCATCATACGTTTATTAAACTACTATTTTGTGGAATAAAGTCTGTAACACTCCTATGGAATCAGACAATTTTTTTTTTAAATTGCATTTTACTTTTGACATATTTGTAGGAAATATCCATATAAATTTTTCGGCAATTCACGTAGTTGTTTCCCAGAAAAAACTATTTTAATTTTTAGTACTGTTCCACTTCTATGGACTCGCCCAAAATTTGCAAAATGAAATGAAAACTTTCGGATTAGATGCTCACTCCTTATTGAATGCTTCGTCGGAAGTATATTTTACTTGTTTTAAAATGCCAGCTGGTAAAACATTGTCAGAAGAAGAAATACGGAATTTTTTTTTTTATCATGGGCAAAGAAAGTCTCAGAGGGTCATTGCTAAGTTAATTGGACGTCCACAAAAAGCCATACAAAAGGAAATGATTATAACAAATTTAAAAGAAAATCTCGAAAACCAGTGTTGAGTGAACGTGATTCTCGGTCCATCTTTTATCTTGCCACCAATGAAGAACTAGCAGTAAGACAGATTCAAGCAAGCTTAGGAAAGAAGGCGTCTCATCAAACAGTGTGGAGAAGTTTGAAGAACCATCCTATGAAACTAGCCAAACGACCGAGACTTAATGAAGCTCACAGATTGCAGTGGGCTCGAAATGTGATGACTTGGGACCAACAGTGGAACCACGTCGTGTGTTCAGATGAAAAAAAAATTTAACCTTGATGGCCCCGATGGAAATGCCTACTATTGGCATGATCTACGCAAGGAAAAGATGAAATTCAGTAAAAACTTCGGCGGTGGATCTGTTATGGTCTGGGCTGCTGCTTTTGGGACTATTCCATTCATCGATGTACGGCTCAACTCGCTGAAGTACCAGGAACTGCTGTACAGCAACATGATCCCATTTGGTCCATTAAAATGTGGCAGCTCATGGATTTTTCAGCAAGACAATGCGTCGTGTCACGTTTCTAAAGCAACTAAGAAGTGGTTTGAAATTCAATATTTAAGTTATCTTGTTTTATGTATTGTTGTAAATAATGTTTCATAAAAATGCATTTAAATATTAAAGTAAAATTTGTGAAAAAATTGTCGGATTCCCTGCTAGTGTTACAGACTTTAGTGGCTGTGATTTCCTTCCATCTCTATGATTATTCCACAGTGTCATAAGATTAGTTCTTTATTTTTGTATCGTTTTGGGTTTGATCGTGGGACGTGCGATCGTCATTGGCGTCGGGGGCAGGAGTTCGGCTCCGATAAAGCACGGTGCCTACTCCTTTAATAACGAGAAAGTTTTCGGTCGCACGGCAAAGTTATCCCCGATGCCGATGACGTAACGCGCTCCTTCGTCGTCTCCTTACCGTCGGCGGCTCCTCCGTCTTTCCGACCGGGCATTCCGTAAGTGAAGTTGACGTTCGGGAGAGTGTGGCCATGGCTTATGCATTTCTCCAATTCGGCCTGTGGAAGAACCAACGGAATCGACAACAAGCGTAAGGAAGGCAAGACTAGACTTAACAAAACAAAGACAGGAAAGGAAGAAAGCTTTACCCGCTGCAAGAGGGCGTTTTCCTTCATGGACGCTCTTCGAACGCCCAAGACGACGTCTTCTCGGCTCGGGTGCAACAACTCGAACCCATTGCACGACATGGTCTCCCCGCTGTCTTACTTACCCTTCAACCGAAATAGATCGCCACCAGCCGCTCGAATCTGAGAGGTGAGAGGTGCATCGGTGGCAACGCAACTGGCTACCCGTATGGCGACCTGAGTCTTTCGGAATCGACGGCGTGCAACGGACGACGCCTTCCTTGACAACGTCTTTGTTGACAAGGAGAAGATCTCGAGCTTCAAAACAATCAGACGCCGAGAGAAGATAGCGGCAGCTAGAAATGTCATTGTTGACGTAGGCTCGATGCCCTTGCCACTAGCGATTTCAGTGGCAATCAATAAAGTGTGTCAACTGAAGCGTTTTCAAAAAAAAATTAAATAATTAAGGACCCTCTCCTCAGTACAAAGACACAAACATCGTGACGACCAAACAGATACATTTATGGATTCTACAGCATTTTCTTTCTTTTCAATTAGCTTTGCTGCACAACTCCATGGAAGTATTGGAGACTTGTACGCATATAGAACAAAACAAACAACAACGCTCACTCACGCGTTATTATTGGAGAGGGTAGGTAGAAAAGTCCGTTGGGGGGGGGGGGGGTTCTTTTCCTGTGATGCTATTTGGGAACGGCAACAGAAAGGAATATTTTCTCGTAAAGCACTTTTTTAAATGGGAAATGGCTTTGAGTTGTGTGGGTCTGGTGTTCGTTTCCGCAGAAATTCTACGGGCTTGCAGGTACATGTACATGTTTTTGAATATTTTTTCCCTCCAATTCAACTGTGCGAATTTACGAAGGCCTTTCTCCTCGGGAAGGCGAAAAGGGTGACGCTCATTCAGAGTGAGCCATATCCTCTAAGAAGCGAGTCGTACGAATCGCTGGAGGCCATTAACCATTCTACAATGAGTACGTCCATCAGGTGACTGGCGTTTGTCTTCTACTGAGGAGGTTCGAACTTTCAAAAGATTCTCTTGTGTCCCCCCCCCCTTGCTCCAATAAGGTTGTTCATTACTTAAGTACAATTTTGACACCTTAATTAACATCGGCGATTGACCTCGAATTTAAAATTTAGAGAAAAATTTCACTATTTTATGAACTGGTTAGTATGTACACTGAAGAGCCATGGCCTGCAAAAGAGCTGCAACTCGCCTTGGCATGGATGCCACAAGTTCTTGGTAGATGACTGGAGACAGGTTGTACCAAATGTCTAAGCAGCGGTCACGCAAAGTCGACATATTTTCACATGGTGATGTTTAAGCTCTGAGCTGCCGCTCCATGACATCCCAAATGTGCTCTATTGGATTAAGATCCGGCGAGTTAGATGGCAGGACATTAATTGGAATTCTTCCTTATGCTCCTCGAACCACTCCAACACAATTCGAGCTTTGTGACATGGGGCGTTGTCCTGCTGAAAGATTCCATTTCCAGTTGGGAAGACAGACACCACGTAAGGGTGCAACTGGTCCGCAATGATATTCAGATAGTCCGCAGCTTTCATGGTCCGTTCTACCATAACTACGGGTCCCAGAGCCGCCCGTGAGAATGTCCCTCAATGCATAATATCGCCACCACCAGTGTGTGGCCTGCTGTAGGAGGGGGGGGGGGCAACTGTTCGCCTGGAAGTCGGCGTACCCTGTCACGACCATCGACGTGATGAATAAGAAATCGTGATTCATCCGACCAGGCAACTCTCTTCCACTTATCCATGGTCAGTCTCGATGTTCCCGGGCCCACTGTAGGCGTAGTTGACATTGACGCTTGGTCGACAAAGGCACACGAGTGGGACGTCTTTGCGCAGTCCCATATCCAATAGTGTCCGCTGAACTGTGTGTTCCGAAACACTTGCACTTGGACCTACATTGTATTGGGTTGTCACCTGAGCCACTGTCTGGCGCCGATCTTGCTTTACCAAGCGGGATAGTCTCTGACCCCTTCATAATTCTGCATTTTTTGAGGTAGAAGGTTGAAATTCGGAATGTAGTTTACTATAGGCATGTGCACTTTCACTATTTAGTTTGGTTTTCATTGTCCTACTGGGGTCGGACTTTTGGGGGTGAGAGTTAGAGGGGACAAAAGATCTACATAAGTAAATGTATGTAAAAAAGTGAAATTCGTTATGTAGATTATTCTAGGCAAGATCTACATTACTATGAAGTGTGGGCCAAATTGTTCCAATGGGGTCGGAGTTGTGGGGGTGGCAGTCACTTGGTCTTTAGAACTATGGCAACATATGCATGTAATATATCATTCGATCAGAAATGATGAGAAACGAAAGAAGATATACCTCTTTTTCATTCGATTAAAAAAATGGGGGGGGGGGGGGTGTTAAAAAGTACAGATGAAAGGGTAAAAATAGATGAATTCGGGGCTTCCGCTACTTTTCTATATCCTCTTCGGGGGGATTAATTTCTTGTATTATGACATGAAGTTATTTAGAGGTGTTAAATTGAGTATATTATTATTTATTTTCTTTCTATTATATTAATCTCTTTAAAATGTATTAATAAATAAATAAATAAATAAAATTTATGATATTTATTATACACACACCGGCCAATGAATTAGAAACCTTCGTTCAATATGGTATTGACCCTCCTTTGGCTGTAATTACAGAACATACGCGGTTTGGCATGGACTCTACAAGGTGTTGCAATGCAGGTAAGTGATCGCAGACCATGCATTCGTCAGAGACATTCAGGTCCTGCAGAGTAGACGGAAGCGGATGCCTTCGACGAGTGTCTCTTTCCAACATGTCCCAAACATTCTCGATCGGATTCAAATCCGGATTTTGGGCTGGCCACGGCAGATGTTGCAACTCGGTGTCATGTTCAGGAAACCACTCCTGAACAATTCTTGCTCGATGGACAGTAGCATTGTCGTCCATGAAGAACCCGTCACCATTTGGGTACAAATGCACCATTGCATGATGGACTTGATCTGCAACAATGTTCAGGTAGTCTTTGGCTTTCACCCGACTATCAAGGAATATCAGGGGACCCTTGCCGTACCAAAAAAACATGGCCCATACCACGACACCTCCTCCTGCAGCTTGAACTGTGTTCACAACACAAGAGGGGTCCATCGCTTCGTGGGGCTGCCGCCAAATTCTCTGCCGGCCATCGGTGCAAAACAATGTGTAACGTGACTCGTCCGACCACATCACCTTTTTCCAGTCGTCTACTGTCCAGTCACACCTTTCTTTACACCACTGCAGGCGAACTTTCTGGTTTGTTGCTGACACCAGGGGCTTCCTCACTGGCATGCGACTTCCCATCCCTATTTGCTTCAACTCTCGGCGCATTATTCTGGTTGAGATGGGTTGCGATGATCCTTCCTTCATTGAAGTCTGCCGTCAGTTGCTCCACCTCCGACCTTCGGTTTTGCCGCACAATCCGTCTCAGACGACGTCCGTCCCTGTCTATGTTGATTATTTTTGATCCACAATTCTGCCATTTCGACAACTCTTGTGGATTCCGTTTCCACGCATTGAACACCTTGGAGACCTGACCTTTTGAGATACCGGTCAGTTGAACTGCTCCAGCTAGACGGGCTCCCACAATAACTTCTTTTTGGAACTCAGACAGGTCTGCTGTTTTTCCCATTTTGCTCAACTTGAGCAGCTGTAGCTTGTTCCTACCCTGTACCTGCAGCTTGGAATGAGCATGTACCTCACATGATTGCATTCATTTGCATATCACAATCGTTTCTCACCTGTGACCCCGCTTTACATATCAGTACAGCAATTCATCACGGGTTTCTAATTCATTGGCCATTTTGTGTAGTACACTGGTGGCCATAAGTCTGGACCAACCAGCAATGTCAAGAAAAACTGAATTTATACGAAAACTGTTTTCCACCTCCAACTCTAAGTAAATATGAAACAATATTCAGGGAAGAAACAAATTTATTTCTGCGCTGTTGGTTTCTTATTACCTAAAATCAAAATAAGACTGGCCAAAAGTTTGGACCACATTTTTATAACATAAAGGGAAAAAAGTATTGCATCATTAACTAATGAATTATTTTGATATTTGAGATCATTTTGACTCTACAATATTTGACAAAATAAAATTAAATAAGCTTTTAATAACATTTGGCTTAACAGCTTTCTGAATGGCTGCTATTAGTGGTTCTCGAGATTTGTACTGAGTGTTTTGGTAAATTTTTTGTTCGTGAGATGCCAGACATTCTCAATAATATTGAGATCTCGATTTCGAGCAGTCCAAGCAAAAGTGCAAATGTTGTTGCTCTCAAAATAGGCTTTCACAACTCGTGCAGTATAGATTGCAGGACTGTCCTGCTGCTAAATCCATGGTTTTCGTTTAAACTAGACTTTGCACAAAGGGATGAACACATTGTGAAGATCATCTTTATATTGAGCTGTTGTGCAATGTCCATCTATACTGTGAATCTTCAACTTTCCGTTGCTTCCAATGGCACCCAGAATCATCACTCCACTACCATCCATTTGCCGCTTAATTCGCAGTGGAACAAGTGTGTCTTTATCACGATGCCCTTCATAAGAAGCTATATTATGAGGACCATCCAAACTGATTCGTTTTTCATCAGAAAACACAACCCATTGGAAGTCTGTGTTTTCACGCAGATGTGTCTTCGCAAACTCCAGTCTCTCCTGCATGTGTTTCTTGTTAGTGGCAACTTTTTGGGTATAATTTCATAGGCAGAGTTCTGAGCACGTAGTTCGCTGCGAATTGTTCTTCTTGAGGCAGCAAGTTGCAGATTAAGTTTGACTTGTGTGGTGTTGACTACATGCCCAGATGTAATTTCATGTCTAACATGTCTCTTAATTCTTGATTTGTCTCTTGGCGTCAGTGTACAAGGTCGTCCTATTTCCGTCCTATTTTACAATTGACATTTTTAACGATTCTGATAAAGATTTGTAGCTCACACGGGAGATTTCAGCAACTTTTTTGAAGTTTGTAAATTGCTTGTTAAAATTTCTAATTCGCTCTCGTTGGCCTTCAGTTAACATTGTACAATATATAATGTGGTTTTAGTGCTCACCACACTACACGATAACTTGTAATATGCAAATTATTTGCATGTTTATGATGTTGGTCCAAACTTTTGGCCAGTCTTATTTTGATTTAAGGTAATAAAAAAGCAACGACGCAGAAGTAAATTGGTTTCTTCCCTGAATATTGTTTCATATTTACTTAAAATTGTAGGTGTAAAATATTTTAAATATAAATTCATTATTTCTTGATTTTGCTGGTTGGTCCAAACTTTTGGCCACCAGTGTATTATGACATTTGAACCTTATGCTAAGAAGATATTTCTTTCTATGTATCTCCAAGTTGCCCAGTACTTCAGAGTGTCCTCTCAAGGTTTACACAGTTCATCGTGTAAGAACCTAAAAAAAAAAATAATAATAATAATAATTACTGTTGGTTGAAGTTTCAGAGAAAGTATTTTAAAAAAAAAAGTTCTTGAATTTTTAGAATAATTTAATGCCTTTTAAATTTGAGGCAGCCGGGATGCATTTTTTTCCACTTTGGAGACTGTACCTGAAACTTAAGGCCAAAGGGCCATTTTATTTTACTCCTTTTGAGAATCTTTCGATGCAATTATTAATTTTATATTTCACATCCTTGTTATTGGTTCGTTTAACATTGGATATTGTGTATGTTTAAATGAAATTGAATATTTCACCTATAAATATTTTTCACCAATAATTTAAACATCTGAGGTATGACATAAAAAAAAATCTTCATAAATCAATCTAGAGTTTTAATTTAATAATAATAATAATAATAATAATAATAATAATAATAATAATAATTTTTTTTTCTTTTTAAAATATCCAAGAGTGAAATTGCATGATAGTTGATAGCATTGGTATTAACAATAAAAAAATGGGAAATTAACTTAATAAAATTATAACTCGTATATAAAAGTTTTTTTTAAAAAATACGATATTAAAACAAGGTGGGGGTGGATTCAATTAAAAGAGAGGAAAGGAAAAATTGAATGTTATGCAGTTGGAAAAATGTTTTGATAAATTTGAAGAGAAGGCGTTAGGCGCCGTTGAACCGGCCAATTAAAGAGACGGACAATAGCGAGCAGCCAACCAACCGTCGAAGGGAGGCAAACTATGGCGGCGGTAGCGGCGGTCGAGAGGGGAAGGAAAGCACAAATGACGACGACGACGACTTTTGCCACGTGTTCTCAGTGCTAGTCCTCTCCCCTGTGAAAATGACCCACAAAACGAAAGACTGCAAAAAAAGACTGCTCGTGCAGAGCTCTTCGTCTCAGATGATGCATTCAAATACTCGACATGTAGAAGAAGTTGACAGCCATGAACGATCGCACGCATCAACAACGAAAACGGCGATGGTGAACAGCGAATGTGTTACGGGCGATTCTCAACTCTCACCTGGTAAAGATAACGAGGTAAATTTTAGCGCATCATTTGTCAAGCTTTGTCACCCCTTAGCTAATAAAACTTGCACGCTCTGACCGCACTTGTGTCAACATCCCCTACCTGTCAGCGTCGTCGACGGCTTCGATCGTAAAAAGTGAATGCCCTGACGTACACACGGTGACTAGATTTTGTTATTCCTTGTATTGTAAGTTGAAATCTAGGAATCCCCTTGAAGGTTGGGTTCTCCTATTTACTATAGAGGAGTCGTCGTGATCACCTGAGCTCTACTGTTGTCGATTTGAATTGGATATACATGTTAGGCGATTGTCACTTGTCACATGCCCATTTACTCTTTAATCACCCTCACTTATTTTTAAAGGTCGATTAGGCGATTCTTTCTCAAACAGACAGAACTCGACTAAATTTTCAAACGATGTTGTAAACCGAGTTAGAAACGTTATAACAAGCTCCCTCTGTCTCCTTCAGTTCCACCGAACAGCATTTGAGTGAGAATGAAACTCTCTAGGAGGGGTACATTCCATGAATTTAATTAATAACCACCCACTACTTATATTAGATGTAATGAGAAAGCCTGAACCAAATATTATTAAATTATTTCTTCATAGCCTTTTACTATGACCAAAATAAAAAAAATATATACAGGGAATGTGTTCATTCCTGTGCATGTAGGGTACATTTGCTTATTGCTACAAAAGCGACTAAGTTCACACTATTACAGCTAACTCTGTTTATTCCCATCAGACTGACCACTTTTGTTTGCAACTGATAATGAGGTGAACACTACTATGCTTTGTAGCCCGACAAAATGGACAAGTTGAAACCTTCATCGGCTTCTGTAGGATTAGCATTAGAGAAGGCGGCAAAGTGGCACTTCAGCCAATGTCGTTTTTACAAATGAAAGGATGAGTTCAAGCAAAAACATGGTTTAGGATCATCTCAAACACGATTGAATGAAAATACAGGATGATTAAAAAAGAACTTCACACTTTTAAAAATTTATTACGTCAAAGCTATTCAGAATATAGACACACCACGCAGGGATTCTTAAAGAAAAACTCTTGAAGTTTATTGTGATACAGTTAAAGATGTTCAATATGCCCCCCTGTAGTCAAATTCATCCCAAACCCGCATTAACATGTCTCCCATCAATCCCACGTATCGCTACCGTAATGCATTTTTTCAGCTCGTCTAGGTCACGGGGAAGTGGCAGGGTGAAGACCTTGTCCTTTACACACCCCCATAAAAAGAAATCACAAGGTGTGAGGTTGGGGCTCCGTGATGGCCACTTTGCAAGTTCCAGGTTATTGTTTGCTCGACCAATCCACCGCTGTGGGAGAGTGGCATCAAGAAATTTCCACACCTCTTGATGCGGGATTGTCACAATGAACAAATGCACCTGTAATTAATCTGCTAGATTTTCCTGTACTTCTAGTAAATGGTCGATACTGCCTTATTATTCATGCCTACCTACCAGATAGAGTCAATCAGAAACTGTAACATTGCTGTTGAATTTTTTATTGCCATGGTAAGTAAAGGTACTTTTTGGCTCTTTATATAAAATAATTCTGGTAGCACCAAGTCCCAAAATATTGTGATTTATTATCGATCCGGAAATGATTGATAAAAATTGATAAGTTTCAATCGTTTTGCAACTTCAAAAAGAAACGCTTATTTTTATCTGTCTGCATGAAGCTTGTTCCAAAAGCAATGATATTGTTGCCAGTAATGTCTGACCTGGTGGGCACTTGCATGGTGGAACCATACTTGTAAGACTGAGGGAATCACATCGCTAACTCTAGTGATGCTATCGAAGGTCTGTGTAGCAACCAAGTTTATTTTGGAATGTTGACACTTTTCTGTCCTCATTTACTGAGAAGCAGAAAGATAATTGGAAATGGCGTTTTTCGACATATGGGGAAAGGAAATGGTGTATTAATACGATGGAACTTAGGCCACCTATATAGTGAGCGCATCGAGCCAAGAAGCACAGCCTTGAACAAGGAAGTAAGGAGAGGAAATTGTAAAGGGTGATCGAATTCTGAATAGGGATTAACTCCGTTATCCATTGTTCGAGTCTTATAAAAATTTCACTGCTTGACTCGAAGCTCTCATACTGAATGCACCTTATTGGCATGAAATTCGAATATGATAGAAGGAAATAAGGGTAAGATGTATAAATTGTTCATAGAGTTAAAAACAAAATCTAACTGGTTATGAGCAACTGGGGTAAGAATGAAGTAAAAATAAAATTGGATTAAGAATATTTTTGACAGAACTGAAGGAATGTTTCATTCACTGCCGAGCTTTCAGGTCACCTGATTTAGATCAATAAATTGGGAGTTCTTAGTATTGTTTCTATCAATGAAACTGGTAGAGACTTTACAATAAAAGGAGAATGGAATTTCCAACCAGTTTCGCCATTTATTCCCGGCTTTATCAAGAATATAAACGAAACTAGAGGCTTATATAAATATAAACCATACAGAAATATGGTAGTGTTCTCCCAGAAAATTTTATCAGGTGGATGGAAAGATAAAATATCCGGTTGGACAAAACTTAAAAACAAATAAAATATTATGCAGTGGTGTGCAGTTTTTCGTGTATTCAGCCAGGCAGCCACCAAAATCAGCTGGGCAGTGCACCCATTCAAGAGGGAATGGGGAGACCCCTGTGGTACAATGGAGTAATACGATTGTTCCTCAGAACATTTTTATCATAAAACAATCTTCTCCAAACTCCATTCTTAAAATGGATTTAAAAGTTGAAACACGTGAATAATGAAAATAATGTTGCATGTTTCTTAAACTGTTTGTGGATCAGCACTGTTTTTTCAAATTATATGATTTAATGTACGAGTCTGTTTTCACGGGCCAGTTAATGTGAAACAGTTTATAGGTGAATCATAAGGTTTTGAAAGCTGCACCTATACACGCTTTGAAACTGTGGCTTTGCTCTACTCTTCTTTCTTGAGCATTTGGCATAACTAGAGAAACCATTTTGTTTCAATGACTATATTCAATATTACATGAAGCAATAAAGCATGGAGATGATGGTGTATAAAATTGTATTTTCATAAAGTTACATGATAGTACATTGACTAAAACTGATTTCTTGCGTGTGAATTCACAGACATATATGGGAGTAATTTCTTTTTCCCATGTTCTTTTTTTATAGAGTTCGTGGATGAGAGATGTTGATTGCTGCAATACAATTTTGTACGTGTAAAAGTTCCCCAATGGGTCTCTGTTGCTGAAATTTCTTTTATTTAAATTTGTCAATAAACAGATGTTTGATTGGCTTTTTTTTATTATTTAATTTTGGACAAATTGAAGAGTTTTACAGAGTTGAAGCATCTGTTATTTTGAAAATGGTTTCCTTCAGCATTGAACAATCTCCCATCCCTCATTCTGTGGTATCTCATTGAGCAGCTAACTTGAATACATTATTATAAATAAAGCTCTTTGTTGTGTTGCCTTGCTTTTCAAAACAGAGGAGGAAAAATGACTTTAAATGTGAATAAAGAGCACATATATATTTGAATATGGCCCTGAACCATTAATAAAACTATCATTGAATAGATCTAATGATTTGCATGTTTCTGGAATGTGTGTGTTTAATAATAATGGGTCAGAGAAGCAGTGCTCATAATGCTTTGTGCTGTTAATACTTTTTTGTCTTCATCATTCTTATTTTTAAATTATAATTTACATCCTGTTGTTGAAATATTTTAAAATATATTCTCACATATTGTTGAAATGTTTAGCCATTTCAATGAAAAGTGATTTTAAGCTTTGAAATATTCCACTTGAGCAAGCTTTTTTTTTTTTTTTTTTTTTTTTTTAAATATAGAAAAAACCATTTCACATTACTTTAATAGGTCCCTATTACCAATCTCATCTAAGATTTTTAATAATTTATTTCCTTTCTTTCAGGAAAAAGCAGAGTCGTTAAATAACACTAGTGAGGAATCCATGGAGCCACCAAAAGAATTAGTTTTGCCCAAGCCCTTCACGGTGACAGCTGAATTAGATGTGATGGCTCTTTGCTTATTCGTCGTAGGAATAGCAACTAGAATGTGGCGATTACAAGACCCTCGAAGTATTGTGTACGTTCTTCCAAAATTTAATTTTCTTAGGATTCTGGCGATAGATCTTTTAAATGCAGCTTCAAATTTATTTTAAGTGATGTCGTTTTTTTAAAAAAAAATTTAAACTAAAATTGAATTTTAAAAATGTTTTAGAATTTATAACGTAATTCTATAAAAGTAAATCAACATGTATCATGGCTAAAGTGTACTTCAACATAGGTGAATATTTATTAACTTTTGCCAAATAAAACTAACTGTTAAATTTGCTGTTGCACTTGCAGATTTGGTAGTCTAATGTCATTTGGCAAAGTAAATGGATGTAAACTTAAAAAAAGACAACTGTGATTGCTTAATTTCTGATTTTGTTTTATGCTGTCTCTCCGGACCTCCTGGTGGAAAGAAGAATCTACCAGATATTATAGATCATTAGGTGCATTTATTGGTCATTATGGACAATTTAAGAAACTTTAAACCTATCAATTATAGTCTCTGCCAACTAACATTAGGAATTCTTTAGAACCCAATTACTCATTTCTGGGAGGTAACAATACATTCTTGGCTTGCACAGGTAGAAAGTTCTCCCCAAAGAATGGCTGTGGTTGGCTGAGCTCGTGGATACTAATTTAGTTTTCGTTCTTGTTTCGGAAAAGGAGTGATACATATCATGATCACATCCCTGCAGTTTGCAAATAGATCGAATTCCTCAGGCTAACTGTAGGCGGCTATACCTCTTTTGTCAGATTAATATCAGGTTGTTGCAAAAGTTTTTTCCGGATTTTTATTCCAACACAAAAACGATTGAACTTGAATGGCAGATTCAGCTCATGCAGATGCCAGGCAATGGTTGAAAAGTGAACCTTGAACTGTTCTGCGAGTTCCCTCGTTACATTGTGATCTTCATCAATTGCTTGGCATAGATCACCATCTGAAATCATGATTGGCCGACCAGAGAGGTGCATCTTGAAGAGTGCTATCTCCGCCTCTGAACTGGCGATACCATTCTTCTATTGTACGTAAACTAACAGTGCCATCACCTAAACGTTGGCAAATGTTTCTGTGACATTGCGCAGCACTGATCTTTCCAGAATATTCATAGAAGATTATTGCTCGAATATGCTCACGTGAAAGGTCCATTTCAGACCGTTGATGGCACTCACAGATGTATAGTCAGAAAGTTGGTTCTTGGATGTAATATAGCAAAGATATTCAGGAATCGAATGCAATAATTTGTTTGAAAACATATGAAAACCCCCCTTGGAAAATGAGCCCTTCTTGGGCACGGGTTCTAGAACCGGAAGAAACTTTTGCAACAACCTTATATGATCTTCTGCTGTTTTTTCTGTGGCACTTGCTTCTTGCACTTGGGTCTAAGTATAGAAATAAGATACAAACAAACACCCATGCTTATGACAAGTTTTGAACATAGTACACAAAAGGAATAGAAAGTCTTCATGAATTTTGTGTAAATACATCTATTGTAAATTTCTAAATTTGAAATTTATATCATAATTAGCAATGCAACAACAATTATTGAAATAAATGTTTGTATCGGCAAAAATTTGAAAATAAATCTTAAGTCTGTTTTATTCTAGGCATTTATTTTTGTAATAAAAGACTGTGTATACAAAGGTATTAAGGTGTTTTGTTAAAAATTATTATTATTACAGATTTGATGAACTACATTATGGAAAATATGCATCACTGTATATGAAAAGAATCTTTTTCTTTGATTCCCATCCACCTCTTGGAAAACAGTTATTGGCAGCTTTAGGTTATTTCGCAGGGTATGATGGGAATTTTTCCTTTGATAAGATCGGAAGTGGTGAGTATTTAAGAAAAAAAAAATATATGCTTATGTACAGAGGTGCCCAAAAAAAATATAGACGCTAACTGTGACTTCCCCTGGCAAAATATAAAGTTTACATCAGAAGTAACTGGACACTTATATTAACCACTTTTAGCACCTATTATAATTGTAAAGTCCAATTATTTTATATCTATCCCTTGATGTCTGTTTGGATTTAGTATCACAACTTTTGTACAAGTTTTACTGTTCTTGACGTGTGTATACTTTTTTCGGGCCCTCTATGCATGGAATCGTAAGGGAAAAAGAAAGCTTAAAAAATATTCTGAAAATGCTGTATGCTGAAAACCCCTTTGCTTTTACAGTGTATTCGTCGTCTGTACCTGTTTGGGCTTTACGTAGTATTCCTGCCATGTTTGGAAGCATGTTAATCCCAGTTGTTTATCAGATAATTATTGAAATGAATTTTTCTTACTGGACAGCAGTTATTGCAGCTTTATTAGTTCTGCTTGGTGAGTTATGATGTGGTTTTTGTGAGATTTTCTAAATGAAATTTTGAGAAGAAAAAGCCGCAGATGGCAAAGTTAGGAGAATTGAGAGGGTGTGGAACCACACTCGTATTGTTTTAGCCTAAAAGCTGAGGCACTTTGATGAATGCATGGACTAGGAGAGTTCAGAATCGCCTGAACTGAGCCATAACTGTTGCTAAGTGTTTCAGCAACATGGATTCATGTGCAAACTGTCTTGGCATTTTTTTCATGTGCAGTGTGTTGAAGGCCATCCAGAGAATGTTTATTTTCTTTGAGTGATTCTTGGCATGCCTTGTTTGAAACACCTATGCCTTATAACAAATTTGTGTTTTATCTAGAATACATTCACCAAATTCCCGGTGAAGTAAATTCTCTTTCGGAAGTGTTTTCACCAAGTATAACACAGAATTTGATGCGTAAATATTGTTCCTGTTTCTCATTCATTTTCAGCAGCGAGTGAGTGTTGCACCTCGTCACGTACAAAGCAGTGCTGTACCATGTGAAGCCATGCCAGTGTTGCTTGGCATACTGACTTTTAAAATAGTCATGTAGCGCAACCAGCAGTGCAATACTATACTGTTCTCTGTTCATAAAACATCACTGCATGTTTTTATGTTATGGCTCCCTTCTAGAAAAATATTAAAAAGCAAATAGAGCATATATACAGTTATCATTTTGAAATTTCATTTATATTTAACTATTTTATTATAAACTAATTTGGAGATATTCCTAGTTAATTGAAATTATATATTTTTTTCCAACTTCTAATGTCTTCGAGTTTTTTTTTTTTGTTTTTTTGACTAGATAATGCTCTGTTAACTCAATCACGGTTTATGCTGATGGAAGGAATTCTTTTGTTCTTTAGTGCAAGCAGTATTTTGTGTTTATTAAAATTTCGTAGGCATTATCACAGGTTTGATCCTAAAATATATAAAATTCTGTGAATAAAGTTTTTTGTTTTTTTTAATTTGGTTTTAGTTAATCATAAAATATCTTTTTAGTCCATTTTCATTGCAGTGGTGGTTTTGGCTAATACTCATGAGCATCTCCGTAGCAAGTGCGGTCTGGTGAGTGTCTTATTTTCAGTATGTTGCATTAAATATTTAATTGTCTATTTATTAAGTAAAAAAAAAAAAAAATTATAATATTATTGTCAAACAATACTTTATACAGGGTGTATCTACATATTTGTAACAAACGCCGGGGCCTGATTTCTGGTATAAAAATAAGAATGTCCCTATGAACATTCCTATAAAGCATTGTTACTGAGTTACATGCGTATGTACATAGATGTCATTTGTTTTCATTTCAGTCATCATGGCATGTACAGGAGCCTTTTTGTATGACACCCTCCCACGTCATTGAATCAGGCATCGAGGTCCAATGCGTTGATCTGCTTGATCTCCTGGCCTTAATCCACTGGACTTTTGTCTGTGGGGATGCATGAAAACTGTCGTGTATGTTACTCCGATTATGACATCAATAACCCAGCGTTTGTTACAAATGTGTAGTTTACACCCTGTATAGCCCAAGACATATTAAATCAAAACATCATCAGGATAACAAAATTTAACAATAGCTTTGTTAAAATTATCATACAATACAGAGTTGTTTTCTACATATCAGATCATTTTCCTATTTTTTTTTTTTTATCAGCTCCATTTACTACAACCACACCACCACTTCCTCCTACAAAAAATAGATTGGGTTACACTCCCCAGATTAGCAATTTTCCATTCTTTTCTTGAGCTGACTGACTGGCCAGGAATAAAATAAATAAATAAATAAATAAATAAATAAATAAATAAATAAATAAATACAATAACCCACCAATTTTTGTATCTCATTTTAAATATTTACTGTATGCATGCAGTATATTAAAAATACCGGTAGATTCTTTATAAAAAAAATAAATTCAAAACTTTTTAATTAACAAAATTGAAAAATGCAATATAACAGTTTTAGAAATACATATAATCCGTACTGGATTCTTGTTGCATTGCATTTGAGAATTGACACATCTTTTTCAATGATCAAAATAAAAAAAATTGGAATCATCACGATTAAAATAAGATGGGACGGTTGCTTGTTTATGAACAACAACTATACAGTGGTTGACAGGGCTATACGGTCGTGAGGAGTTATAAATGGGACATCGTTTCATCATTTTTAATCATTGTACAAATGCTAGCTGTGAGAATGCCGCCAAAAATTAATAGATATTGGGAAGGATATACAGGCTGCATTATGAAAGTAATGCGCATAATTTTATTGTGACGCGACTATCCATCGCAGAGCGCTCGGACTGGTCGAATAATGTGGTGGGGGGGGTCTGGTGTCCCTTCGGTCTCAGTTCGCTCTGAGCAGTAAGAGCGGTAGGACGTGTCTTCGCACGAAGTCTGTTTTTCGATTGTGTCACAGCACAATGGAGCGTTCGCTGGAACAGCGGTATGCGATCAAGTTTTGGGTGCGGTTTGGGAAGAATGCAACAGAAACTGACATCAAAGACGTCTTCAAGCTCCACCACGAAAATGCCCCCAGCCACACGGCCTTCGTCGTCACCAACTTCCTGACCCGGAGCAAGACCCCCATTGTGCCCCAGCCTCCTTACAGCCCTGACTTGCCTCTGTGCGACTTTTTTTTTGTTCCCTCGACTGAAGAGAGAGCTGAAGGGAAAGCACTGGGAGTCGGTGGAGAACATCCTAGCTCATGTTACAAGGTTCCTGAAAAACATTCCAGTCGAGAAATTCCAGGGTGCCTTCCAGGCGTGGCAGAATCGTCTCCGCAAGTGTATTGATGCAGGAGGAGACTATTTTGAAGAATTTTATCCATTTGTACCAAGTGGATCAATAAACCTATTTTTCCCAGAAAATGCGCATTACTTTCATAATGCACCCTGTATAAATCCACTTTCCGACGCGAACTGGTCCTATTCCATGATTATAAAACAATGCAAATTCCAGGGGTCTCACCATTTCGAAGGCAGGAATCTGTAACATGCTAAATAAAAACAGAAAAATCACAGTACCAGCAACTTTGGACGAACTGGATCCTCAAGACAACGATCCACTCCAAGCAAAACACCGGAGGTTGTATCCAAAGTTGAGTGTCTCATCTCTGCAGAAAATCCTAAAACACAGTCAACAGAACATACGCAACATAATCCACAAAAATCTCTGACTGGTTAAGTGTCCGAAACCTGGTATGGGTGCTATCAGGATAATTCTGCGAGTCATATGTCCAAGTCAACGGTCGCCCATTTGCGAAAATTGGAACAGGAGACAGGCATACATTCAATTCCGTTTGAAGACATACCCATGAAATCTCCAATTGCATCCCCCATGAATTATTGTGGCTTTGGACTGTTGAAGCGCGCCCTTGGAAGTAGATGCCCCCGTACATTGAACGATGTATGGAAAGCCTGTGAAGAGGGGTGGGCACAGATTGATCTAACTTCTCTGCGGCAAAGTCTTATTGAATGGAAACTACGATACAGAGCCAGTTCGACACAGTGGGCACCAGATAGAACATCACCGAACATGGCGGCGGGGTTTCTCTTAGACTTATGACGCTTGCAAATCGTTTAGTTGTAACATACTCAAACCTCTGTATATTTGATGTTCTTTTTTTTTTAAGTTACTTAATGAATGTTTTTATATGGTGTATCTTTGTGATGCAAAATCCTGCCTGATATGGAATAAATAGAAACAAGACAGGGTTTGATATTTCGTGAACCGTCAAGTACAGTCGATTGTGATATCTATTAGGTGGAAATATTACAAACTTAAAACTATTTGTTTCTATACGTATATGTTGAATGTTTTTCAGTTGTTAGCAGATTTACACTATTCTGAAACTTGTAAAAACTCTTCATTTTATGGAGATCTTTATTTTTCTCTTTGCAGTGTGAAATATATAGGATTTTGCACTCTTTCTCTTATAATAGTGATCATTGGCAGAGATTATTGGTCCTTGATAGCCAACAAGGCCGTATCAAATGTGAGTACTATAATCAAATTCTAATTTAGTTTGCATTTTTAGCTCCACATAAATACTGATCATTTTGGGGGAAGCAAAACAATTTATTTTATTTTATTTCTATTTGCAGTTGCAGCTATTTCTTCATTTAATAGCAAGGGTTCTAGCATTACTGGTGCTTCCCATATGTTTTTATTTAATTATTTTCTACATCCACTTATCAATTTTGACAAAGGCTGGTCCTCATGATAATATTATGACAAGTGCCTTTCAAGCAAGCCTTGAGGTATTAAATCAAAGTATTTCATATTACTAACTCTTGTGTGTTTGTTTACACTAAAATTAATTTATGTAATTCATAGGGAGGTTTAGCATCAATAACAAGAGGCCAACCTTTGGAAATTGCACATGGTTCTCAGATCACCTTGAGGCATACACATGGCCGTCCCTGTTGGCTTCATTCCCATGCCCACGTCTATCCTATTCGCTATCCAGATAATCGTGGTAGTAGCCATCAGCAGCAGATTACCTGCTACAGTTTTAAAGATATAAATAATTGGTGGATTGTTAAGCGACCAGAAAGGTAATCATGATTAAATTTTTGTTAAATTAAACCAAATAAATACATATGCATATTGCATATTTAATGCATTGTACATGTTTTGAAATATTTCGTTCTGCCTGATTCGCTCATTCAAGTGAATTGAAAGGTTTCCAAAAAGTCAACTGTATTTTATTACATCTGTGCTAACTTACCGATATAATGAATAGTTTGATGATGTAGGAAAAAATCAAGTTATGATGTTTTTCCACAGTAAATTTTTTTCACTTAACAAATTGCACATTTCAATAACTTTGCTGTCATCATCAGCATATAACTGAAATTTCGTAAATTTGTAGTGCGGTTCAAAAAAAAATAAAACCAATGTACAAGAAAAGCGATATAAGCCTCTAGGGCCTCGCCGAGGCCACGAGGCTCCAAATACAAATCAAGCTATAAGTTTTGAACGAAAAGGCCTAAGAACCTGAAATTTTATATTTTTTCAGTGCGTTACTAAAAAGATATAGGGAATATACAAGGAAACTGATATAGGCCTCAGAAGCACTGGCAGGGGCCCCTGGGCTGTAACTTTAGAAAGAAAAGGCCTAGGATTTTAGTAGCCGTTGTATTTGAAAAATTTGTGCCCCTCCACTTATTATACTTATTATAGTCACGAGCCGCTACTGCTCGTAACATTTTGATGCTAAAACCTTTGTATCGTGGGATAATAATGCCTTAACTAAGTTTTTAATCATGTTACATAGGGACATCCACTGTGTTAGGTCAAAGTTAATCAGATTTTCCCGTTTCTTTTGGAGATTTCTAATGACTCAGGAAAGTTAAGCATTTTTGGATTGGTGGCAATATTAACATTCTATCTTCATCCAATTGAAATTAACTCATTTAAATGAAAAAAAAAAACAGAGCTGTTTAAAGAATATTTTTTGCTGTAATCTCTAAATGGATTTATCATGCTACACCCAGTATATTCTGCAAAGGGGATATAATTTCAGTTCGGATAATGTAAAAATTTTGGATACTATCAGCAATCTCGATTCATTAGAATTCTCCACAAGAATTGACCATCTCTGGCAAATTCCAATAAAGGCCCCTGGGACTTACCATAGTGGACCTCTCTATTCAACATGATTAAATAATGTCCCTCTTCTTCTGCTCCAATTGTTCTAAGGGATAAAATATTGTAAAAATTTTGCATCTCATGTCAGTCACACCTTAATGATGACAATAAAGCTGTTGAAATGTATATCCAGAAGTAACATTAATCTATTGTGCAAGAGTGTCATCAAGTCCGTTAACTCAAGTAAATAATCCATTTTCTTGGTTATTTTTTTTAATATCACAAATTTCTTATACCAGGTGAATAAAAAGTCCAAGAACAGTCTAATATCTTGAAAAATATACATCTTGTCAAAAAAAAAAATGCACGTTAAATATTTTTAATAGTGCCAAAATTAGCCCTCTGCGTCCCTCATTGGGTGTATGGTGGGCGGTAACTTTGAAATTTCAAATAGGAACACTCATTTTCAATGATATTTTCAGATTGTACCCAACATTTGAGAAATGTGTCTTTATTCTTGGTGTTTTTTCAATTGCTCCAACCGTTTAGGAGAAAGAGGCATTGAAAGTGTAGAACTTTATGAAGTTTTGAATTGAACTAATTTTATCGATGAAGACAAAGAGATAGAGGGCGGGTCTTTCACAGACTCTACGGATGCCCATAGCACTGCTGCCCCCAAGACTTTGCTTGTGTACTAAAAAAGCTTTGGATTTTTGAAATTCTGACTTTGGATTCTTAAGGAACATCAAAAAGCAGAATAGGAATGTCTCTAAGACCCACCCTCTCTCTCTTTTGTCTTCATCGATAAAATTGGGTTCAAAACTTTAAAAGTTCCACGGTTTCAGTGCCTCTGTCTCCTAAACAGTTGGATCAATTGAAAAAACACCAAGAATGAAATATTTCTCAAATGTTGTGTACAATCTGAAAATATCATTGAAAATAGGGATTCCCGTTTGAAATTTCAAAGTTGCCCCCCATCCCCTATGAGGAGGTGCAGGGGTCTAATTTTGGCATGTATTATTAAATAGCATTCAAAAACATATTTGACATGTTTTTTTCATTTTTTGACAAGACGGGTATTTTTTTGAGATATTAGACCGCTCAGTGGAAAACAGGAAAATTTGGCCAAAAGTGTGCACGAAAGTGGAAATCCACACATTTGGGTGGTTGTTTTATGGGATTTTTTATTCACCTGGGTTAAAATGTATGAAATTGAATTTTTATATAATATTATAGTACTTTTTTAATTATTCATTAGAAACGATTTGATGGTGTCTGAACCTTTGGACAAGATTAAACATGGGGATATCGTTCAGCTTGTTCATGGCATTACCAGCCGAGCCCTCAATAGGTAAATGTGATTAATTAATGGAGACTTTATTTATATTTGCAATCGTGAAATAAGGTTAAAATGTTGACTAAAATATTACTTAAATTAAATTATCAACTACTCTGACAATGCACTTTGTTTTCGCACTTGCACATTAAAAGAGCTTTCTGGACTCATCTTTCCTAATTATTTTTTTGTTTTTGATAGTCATGATGTTGCTGCACCTATGTCTCCACAGAACCAGGAAGTCTCCTGTTATATTGATTACAATATTTCAATGCCAGCTCAGAACTTATGGAGAGTGGTAAAGTATACAAAAATATGTAATTCTAAACCATGCTAAATTTTGTATACAGGGTGACCTAAAACAATAGGGACAAACTTGACAGTTACTTTTGAATGGTTGTCGTGCACCAGAGGTATACTGGTTTGGTATTCATATCAGGAACAAGCCGAGATGGTCTTCACAAATGGAGAAGTACATGGGAATGGTCAAGACGCTGCACGGATGTACCAAGAAAAGTACTCCAATAAGTATCCCAAAAGACAGCACCACCCGGTTTGTTCCCAGTGACAATAATTGTGTGAACTCTTGCATAGCATACCAAAGAGGCCACTTCAAAAATCTTTTGTAATGTTGACACAATTAGTCATAGTAATGTCATGCACTAAACTAATTGCTCTATTATAGACAAACCATCCATTTCTAGATATACGTGGGGTGATCAAAAAGTAAGGTTATAAAGTCTCCAGTGAAGCGTTGTATATTTTATTTCATACAACCAATACAGCCAACTGATAGTACATATCGGTTATACATTAGGTTATTTTTCGACAGTCTCTATATCGGTTTAGGCACTTGTCGGTTCGTGGGATGAGTTTGAATATTCCCTCCTGGTAAAAAATCCTGTCCTTGCCTGTTCAGCCACATTGTCACGAAGTGTTTCACCTCCTCATCTGAAGTGACGCGTCGGTCTCCTAGGTGCTCCTTCGAGTGAGGAAAGAGGTGAAAGTCGTTGTGTTCAAATCTGTTGATGCCGTGCTGGGTTGGCCACTGCAGTCTTCATCAGTGGCCTTTTCTTTACCAGCCGCAAACTTTCCACATCGTTCTGCGACATGCTGACGAGACATTACAGTCTCTCCATAAACCTCTACCGGCTGCTGGTGAATTTCAGTCATGGTTACAAAAATCGAATAACTGAACAGATATCTTCGCGAGACCAGTTTTCTAGACGAGTCGCCATTTGTGTTAACTTCAATTAGCGCTGCAGGTGGCGGGTGGCTGAAACTCTGCACAGTTGCTGATCACATGCATTAGAATTACCGCACACTACTAATTTCTCTATAACAGACGAAACTCCAGGAATATTGGCCTTGTAACCTTAGTTTTTGATCACTCCTCGTATGTTGATATGAACTGTTTTGTATTTGTAATAACCCCCCGAAGTTTGTCTCTATTGTTTTAGTTCACCTTGTAGACATTTTGATGTGATGAATTACAAGTCTAGTAAGCATTATAATAATACAGTCATTTTAAATGTTAGAACAATGTCTGTAGAATTGAGACTTTTATTTCACTTATCTAATAATCAATGTATTGTGCTTATAAAGATTTTCACTACATTATGAATGAAACAATGGATTAATATTATAATTCTAACAGTTTTTTTTTTCCCCTCCCTCTTCCCCTGGTGATGTCATTCATGATAATTAACAGCCAGCTCTTTTTTTTTTTTTTTTTTTTTTTTTTCTCTTAATATATATGGAAATGTTAATTTCATTTTAAGATATTTAGCATGTATTTTCGTGAAGTTTCTCACATTTCATCTGTTTTCAAGAAGCTATGGCTCACAGAATCTGTGGTTTCTGTTGCTAACAACTGTCAAATAATAGCGTACAACTTTTCAATAGATTATGCTCATAGCTTTTACAAAGATTTTCTATTATTTTCACTTTGCTTATATTTCAAAGAAAATTAAAGGGGTACTCCAGCAAAAATGAAAGTAGGGTTAGGTTGGCTTAAAATATGCTGCCAATTAAGGATATACTCAAAATTTTCCGATGTATGTTAAACTCTTATTAAAATTCAAGATTACATCATGCACTCTATGGCGCACGTCGGTGAGTTGTGATGCGGTCGATGATGTGCCATACGGGCGCGCCAGGCTACACCAAATAACACAGGGCTTCTGTCATTGCCAAACCCATTCTGTGTTCCCACTCCTGCTAGAAATTACGATTTCCTCGCTTTCTTCATCACTGTGGACATTTTCTTCATCTCTCTCGACATTATTGTATTCTGGCTCAAACATTTATGGCTGGATTGACAAGTTTCGATCCAATTTTCAAAATTTTGTAGAGTTTTTCACTCGCACAAATCCCATAGATTGATGAAGCGGCTGTCGACTGCATCACAACTCACCGACGCGCGTCATAGAGTGCATGATGTAATCTTGTATTTTAATAAGAGTTTAACATACATCGGAAAATTTTAAGTAATCTTAATTGCAGCATGTTTTAAGCCTACCTAACCCTACTTTCATCTTCGCTGGAGTACCCTTTTAATAAGTAGCAAGTGTAAGAGTATCTCCATAAAAAACACTTTAGCCAACAACCAAGAAATTTTAAACATGTATGAATAAAACTTATACCACTGAGTTTTGAAAAACAAGGCAGGGATATAAAGAAGACTGCTTAATATGAAAATGTTAATACGAAATAATTTCCCTCCCCAACCCCCTCATGCAGAATAAAAAACTCTTCTGATATTATGAAATAAAATCTTGGATTTTGTATTAAGTGAATTATACTGAATAAATTTTAGCTAGTCTATAAATTTTTTTGATTTATTATTCAATCTTCTTAGCTCTTGCTACTCCTGTAATTGTTGCTAATATGTTTAAATATCATGGATTCAAAAATTTGCGAAACCATTCTGTAAATGAAACTTATTCATAATGAACTTAATAGGAGAAAAATCTTAACCATAAGATATATTACTATGCTAATTTCTTGCTTTGATAAAAAAAATTTTTATTTCATTTTACTTAGGATATAATCAATCGTGAGACTGAAGGTGACGTTTGGCACACTATTCAGTCTCAAATAAGACTTATACACGTTAACTCGACCCAAGCACTCAAGGTATGATAAGTATTTTGTTCACCTTGTAATCTTTCTGGTGATTATAATGAAAGATGTAAGAGCTAAAGCATGAAAATTACTAAATTGCAGTATAGTGGTAAACAGCTTCCAGATTGGGGATTTCACCAACATGAAATTGTGACTGACCGAGTGATCAATCAAGATCATACAATATGGAATGTAGAAGAACATCGTTATACAAAAAGTAATCTTTTTTTTTTTTTTTTTTTTTTTTAATCCATGTTTATGAAGCTTCCAGCTCTCTTTAATGTTTTTCATAAATACTTCTAATTTTGTTATAGGTACTGATCAAAAGGACCGTGAACGAGAACTTGGCCTTGCAGAATTTGTTCCTATGGCTCCAACTCAGTTGACTTTTTGGGAAAAAATTTGGGAACTTCAAGTATAAAAAGAAAAACAATTTTTTTTTTTCTTTAAAGAATTAAACTGTTGCACACAGAAGATTTCTAATTTTTTTCTTTCTTTTCTCCATTTAGATAAAAATGTTTATGTTTAATCAGGAAAATGTCCAAAATCACATGTACAGTTCGGAACCATTAGATTGGCCATTCCTCACAAGAGGGATAGCATACTGGGTCAGCAACGATAGTAACGTGAGATATTTTTATGCTTAATGAAACTTTTCAGCATATTTTGATTACACTTGTATAAATTTATAGAGAATTTTTAAATAAATTTGCAGGCTCAAATTCACCTCCTAGGGAACCTGATTATATGGTACTCATCTTCTGTTTGCGTTTTAATTTATATATGTTTATTAATAACTTATATATTACGAAGAAGAAGGAAATGCTACGATTTATCACAAGGTAAACATACTGATAAACTTTGTTATATATAAAATTATAAATATGATGGTTACTCTTAAAGTAATGCAGTTTTTTAATTTTAATTTTTATTCTACATCTTTACACATAGAAGCATCCTTCCTCCTTATATTAAAATTTAACTCAAACTATTCCCATTGGTGGCACAAGTCTTCTTCAAGGTGGCTGCTGTGCTTGAACTTCCTCAAAAACAATATGCTGACGATGGAGTTGATTTCTTTTGATTGGTAGAGGATTGTGGTGTTTTTCTCATAATGACAGATCACGCTTTTGTGGAACGCTTGACAATATGTAGAACTTTAATGTGGTTTTGGAAGGCAGATGGGTAACTGAAATAAATGTCACTCCTATTGAGAAATGGGGAAGGAAGTGAGAAGTTTTAAGTGGAATTTTTTTCAGAGATAGAATGGGCATCTCCAGACAAGATACCTCTGATTGTTAATAGCATGATCAAATCTATCTGGAATATAAGATAGAAGCTCCCATAAGCCAGACATTTATTGGAAGTTAAAGCAGATTTTATGGCGATTAAATGTAATACCAAGAACGGATGAAGGCAGTGTTCTGATGAACTATATAGTGTATTTGTTATTTAATATACTTACTATACCTAGTTGTTGTAAATTTGATATTGAAAAATTGACTGTGATAAAAGGGTGTCAAGAATAAACATTGGCATGTTTTGAAAGTCATTGTTTGATATAACAAATACATATGCAGTATGAATCTAATTAAAGAAGAACTCGATGAGAGCTTATCATATGCCAAACCTCAAATGTTAAATTATTGATGAAAATAGGGAAGAAAATCCCATATCCCGTCCTGAAATATGTCACCATCTCCTGGTCACCATCACCCAGAGCCTGGATAACCGGGGCTTGTTTAACCATGAGTCTCTATCTCAAGGTGGATTGGGTTTCTTCATGTGCAATTTTTCTATGTTTCCATAATGAATTGTTCAGTTACAAAACAAACTGTTTAAATCACTAAATTAAATACGCTGGTCCAATTCTGTGGCCAAATATAGTCGGGATTTTCTATTAGGTGTGTTTCTGGAGCTCTCTTAAAATATAAGGATATTTTGCAGAAATGGATAATCAGAAGAAATTGCTTCAACACATCTTGGAAGCTACAAATATTATTCAGTAAAATATGATGGAATATCAGAAATATACTTCAAATAAACCTTTAAAATCTCAGCGTCACAAAACAGCAGATTAAATCTTCCAGGGATAGTTTGATTACTCTTAAGAGCTGAACTTTGAAATTTTTTAGTATGTTCACTTTGAGGATATTTTTAAGGATGCCAGTTACATGATACATTTAGTTTTGCTTAAATATCGGAGAAAGTTGCAAAAATTTTGCAAAGATAGTAAACATTATTGTGTTATGGCATCAAACAAAATGTTGTATCTTCACAAGCATTCCACATTTACAATGGTGAATCTTAAACATTGCCAAAATTAATTTGAGTCATGTAAATTAAGCACACAATGTTTCATCAAAATTGGTGAGAGTGGTTTGTCCCCACCACAATGATCCAGTCTTACAGGTATTGGTGCTAATGGATATTTTTTTAAGTTTGTAGCTTCACAATTTTCTTTCTGAATCTTTTATCCCAGTTACATAAAAAGGTTTATGAGAGTTGTCAGATACTATTCCTTAAACAGGTTTTGCATCATATAAGCATTGAATCTTTATTTTAAATATTTGATAAATGGTATACCATCCCCCCCCAATATACTTTTGAATCAGCCTGTTGGTCATTATTTTCCTTTCTTTCATCTATAGATGCATGGAATAATTTTATTAGAATAGGAGAAGTAATTCTATGTGGTTATATCATCCACTATCTACCATTCTTTTTTGCGGATCGTACACTTTTTCTTCACCATTATTTCCCTGCATTTATTTTCAAGCTGATTCTGACAGCAGCTGTGATTGAGCATATTTATCTCATTGTTTGGTAAGTTTGTTTGCAGTATTTATTCAATCTAATGAGAAAAGTGAAATAAAAGGGGAGTAGAAATAATAGGAAATGGTGATATATATATATTTTTTTCAATTTCAAATTGTCATTGGCCTAATGTCATCTTGATTGAATTGTTATACTCATTTATTGACATGAACAGAGTGATAAATAGTTAAAACAGTATAATTAAAATCTACCTTTCTCCAGATTTTGAATAATTTTTTAAAATACATCAATAAGAGATCAACTATCTAATGGTTAATGTTAATTGATTTAAACGATTGTAAGTAATTGATAAAAAGTGCTATGATGCT
>JAHWFO010016697.1:0-18047 GCA_023313115.1 Rhysida immarginata
ATATTTCAGTTAACAAATTTTAAGTTTTAATACTTAATATCTTACCGCAGTTCAGTTTATTCTGTAATTATAATTTAGAATATTTTTTTTTTCCTATTTCGAAGAATTTTTTTTTTCTATCACCACAAAGTTAATTCTTATTAAAGCTAATAGTATGGTCATTTCCACGGAACCTCTTTTCGGTATATTTTTCATTTGTTGAGCTTATACGTTAACAAAAATCCGTGTTAGCCATTAAGTACAAGTTCTAAAGTCCGGACACCAGTGTTGACACAAATTAGAACAGCGGTTTATTCTTCTAAATATCTAATAGCTATATTAACGTAAGAAGCACTCTCTTAATTCACGTGCCTATGTTAATAATCATAATTTACTTAGGGAACGACTTGGTGATTTCTGGGTGGCCTATTCCCAACTAACTGTCCGACAGATGGCGAAACTGGCAGTATCAAAAACAGGTAATAAAGTGGGTGCCGCTGTTTTTCAATGTAGATAGTTTACTTGCAAACTCCAAAATTACAGAATGATGGAGAAATACAAAATTGGAGAAAATTGAATGTTAAGAACTGTTAAATGAGTACAGCCTTAATAGCAAGTGCGATGACGTTCAAATGTAGCATCATTTTGGCATATTCACCAGTTTTAAGCAGGGCTGTGGAACGAATTGATTTACGTTATGTTATAACGTTACGTTATGCATTTTGTTATTAAATTTCGTTACGTTATGCATTTTGTTACTTGATTTCGTTATGAAAGGTGTTACGTTACTGAATATCGTTATCTTAGAACATAACGTTATCATAACGTTTTAAAGGAGGGGTGTGGAACGAATTTATTTCAGTTATGTTATAACGTTACGTTACGCATTTTGTTATTAAGTTTCGTTACGTTATGCTTTTTTGTTACTTGATATCGTTATCTTAGAAAATAACGTTATCATAACGTTTTAAAGTACTTTTTTCTTTTACTTTTTTGAGTCAAATTCATGTGTAGCTGAATCTATTGTACTACATTCAAGTAATCCCAATTGTACATAATAATTTATCTGGATAATTTTAAGTTTTTAACTTAATTTGATAGAAAAAAACCTTAAACTGTTCTTCGATATAACAGCATTTTTTGTTGCTTTATAAAACATTATTTCAGTAATTTGATTAATTTGCCAGATTTATTAACTTTTTTAAAGCCCTTGTCTTTTGTTGGACATTGTTAAACAATGCACAAAACAATGAAAACAAGGACAACCGATTTAAAAAGTTACTAAATCTGGCAACACTGGCTTTGGATTACTATTATTGCTGTATGGATAACGTACTGTAGTGATAGAAGACAAAAACAGACTATTATAATGTACACATCATTGCATTTAATTAGCAATACATTCATTTTGAGTTTGCTCTAACAAACAAAATATTATCCAAATTTTTGTCACTTAATGCTGATCTGGTATAAGAAACAATAAATCTGAACGCCGAGAATAATCGTTCCACGCTAACTTGAGTCATTGGTAATGAAATGGCAATTCCGGCTATCTCAGCAAGAGGACTAGCTGACATCTGTTTCGCCCACCATTGAAAAATGTTTGATGACTGTGGTAAACGAGGAAGTTGCTCGAATTCCCACAGATGCTGTCGTAGATCCCTGCTAGTAGATGACAAAGTTCCTCTTCTCTCTTCATCTTTTCTCGCAAGTAAAGCTTCAAATTCATCATGAGGGATAGGTGGATCGCAGATTAATGTTGATGCAGACTGAATTGCAGGATTACTCTCCCTCAATGCTTGGACTTCCTCGGGACTCTTGGTCATACGTCTTCGATCTTCGATACCCTTCACAATTTCGATGGCGAAATCTTGTGCCTTTTGTTTTTGACGAGGATTAAGCAGTACGTTGTATCGCAGATCAAAATAAATTCCCAGGAGGACCGCATTGTTATCCATTATTGCTTTTAGACGGTTGTCAAGGGATTTTAGCAAGTCTTGAGCTAACTGAATGCCTCTGCAGTTCCTCTGTAAATCTAACGTGCATGTTGTCCAAATTTTCAGGAATTCTCCAGGTGTCAGATTTTCCTCTTGTAGTTGCAGCGTAGCCACTTTGACAGGATGTAAAACTTTCACAATGACGGCAACATCATCCCACATTGCGGAAGGCATGTGCAAATCCGTATTGATAGCATCCATATCTTGACAGAATTGTTGCAATTCTAGCAATCGAACTATCATATCGTAAGTAGAGCACCATCTTGTTTCAACGTCAATGATGGGCTTATGGAGTTTCCTCTGTTGAATTACAGCCATGATGTTAGGCGTTCTCAATTTTTTGGCAATTTTTCTGGAAATGCTGATAATGTCCCTGATACTGCGTGATTTCAATACATCTTTTGCTGCAAGCTGAAGGGTATGTGCAGCACATCGCACACCTGTTGTCAATGACTGAAGTGAAGAAATATTCGCAAGAGCCAAATCTTCGAGTTCAACTTCGGTCATGTTATCAGTTTCCTCCTCAATTGCGTAGAGATCAGGATACACTTCAGCATCTTTATCACTCTCCTTGTGTGAATCCATAAAGAACTGAACTGCTTTGATCATATTGCTACCATTGTCAGTTGTTATGGAATAGATGTGTGAAACAGGAATGCTGTAACGTTCTAGTATTTCTTTAAGCATACGATAAATTTCTTCTCCAGTATGTCGTTTTCTCATTTCTTTAATAGCTAATGTTCTAAGTTGTAGTCCTTCGCTTCCGACAAACTGAATATTAACCCCTAAAACACTTCGGTCGAGTCTAGTAGCAATGTCCATTTTTACGCAGACAAACTTTCCACTGACTTCGCTTTTAATTGTCTCTCTCAGTTCATCAGCTTTTTCTTGTACGAGTGATGCTGCTGAATTTCTGTCCAAACTCATGTTAAAGGCCTCTAGGATTGGACTGACGATTTTTTTAAAGCCCGAATCCTCCAGACAGCTGAATGGACGCCCATCAACTGTTACTAAATCCACACAACCATCTAAAAATGTTTTTTTGTTTAGTTTGATTGTGATAGCATCTCCGGTTTCTTTTATCACACGCTGGCGTTTCTTCGGTGGTATTGAGTCTGATTCAGAAGATACCAAAGAAGTTCTTTGACTTACGCCATTTTCTTGTTCTTTGGTGTCTTGCAACAAGGTATCGTGATATCGCTTTATATGCTTATTCATATTTCCTGCATGTTTTCCCTGAAAACAGTATTAGTAGTTATATAGGTTTAAATAATGGATCAGAAAATTATAGGATTAATAAGAAAACTTTTAATTATCTGGTTACCTTTACTTTTCCTCCACAGATTGTACATTCTGATAAATCTTCAGCAACTTGATACTTAAAAAAACTGTGTATTTTGTTAGTTTGTTTTCTACCCATGTCTGTTGTTTTTGTATATTTGGAAATGAATTGGATTAGCAATTACGAGTACATATATGTAGATGAAAAAGCGGCCCGACGAATTCATTACGAATGGACTGTTGGGGTTCTGGAGGAGTCCATTGATAACAGGGAAGTGACATTACGTAGCTTGTCATATTAATAATAAATAATAAAATTTTTATTTCAATTCAAAAAATACAAAAAGGAAAGCGGAATTGAAAAAGAATTCTTCAAAAGATTACAATATCTTAACAAGGAAGCTCCTAACAAAAAGAAAAGAAAAACAAAAAGAAATTAAAAAAAAATAAAAAATTAGGCGCAGAAAACGACATTGTTGTATATTTAAAAAAAAATCCACTTTTTGTACAAAACTTTAAACTGATTAAAATTATTTACAATCTTAATTTTTAATGGAATTAAATTCCATTATTTTATCATTTGATTTTTTATAGTATTTAAACCTATTTGTTTTACTGATTTAGCAGTTCTTAAATTCTTCTTTAACCTCGTATTATAATCAGGAAAATCCAGATTTTTACTAAAAGTGATATTTTTAAAATTAAATTCCTTATACATAAGTATAACTAACGATAAAAAATGTAATTGTTTTAATAATACAATATAATGTATATAATTTTCCCATGTCATGTTATAGTAAGAGATAACATGACATGAAGAGATTATAAAATATACAGTATAATGTGAATTTGCGTTTGTACGTGTGTATGTATGTATGTATGTAAATAGTGGCCCTGGAAGCTCAATTGGCTTCTACAATTTTTATTTTTTTGTATGAGTTCATGCTAGAATGACAAAACATTTTAATGTCAGTCACCTCCCTGTTATCAATGGACTCCTCCAGATCCCCAACATTCCTGATTATATATGATTATTGTTTCCCGCAGCCCAGATTTTGTTATGTTTCTGTTATCTCGCTTTAAGAAATTTCGTTACGTTATGCATTATGATACCGCTATTGATATCGTTATTTCGTTGCGTTTCAGTTACGTTCCACAGCCCTGATATCGTTATTTCGTTACGTTTCCGTTACACTCCGCAGCCCAGATTTTGTTATGTTTCCGTTATTATCCCGCTTTAAGAAATTTCGTTACGTTAAGCATTATAATACCGCTATTAATATCGTTATTTCGTTACGTTTCAGTTACGTTCCACAGCCCTGGTTTTAAGCTCTCATTAACTATTACTATTAAGATTATGATAACACGTTCCATCTATTTATTACTCCCGTTACTCGACATCTTAATTCAAAACTTAATTTGGGAAGCTTATAAGTGTGTAATCTTTAAAATTTGATTTTTTAGGTGTGTCGACTTCTATGTACCAAGAACTGGTGGATCTGCTAATATTCTTTTTCCCGTTAGACTTAGAAATTCCTGGGATGATGGAATATGCCTTCTTATACAAAAGATACGTATAGATTATTCTTTCTTCCTTATTTTTTTCTTGTACGAGAACCATGTTTTCCACTTAGGACAACAAAATTACGGTGGATACTCAAACACTTAGCGATAGGGAAACCGTAATGCCCCGTCCTAACTCCCCATTCAACACATATGTCGAAATATGGTTCTAAAATTTTGACTTTGTTGTATCATTAGCCTAGTTGGGGATAATTTATCTTTAATCTTTAAGCACAGACAACCACAAAGTAATTTTAGTTCTTGCTTATTATGGGCGGGGGTTTAATTTTAATTTCTGTAATTGGGAGTTTGAAAATTTTAGATTTTTTTTTTTTTTTTTTGCTTTTGTTTTCAGCTGAATGAGGTTTTAACTTCCAAATTAAAATCTAGTTGAGGAAAACTTAAATTGCTTAGATATTTAATTTTAAATTTAAATACTACAATTTTTAATATTAAATTTTTAATCTAAAAATTAAATTTAAAAAAATTCTATTTCTTAATATTGCAAAAATTTTTTTATTAATATTAACTTTTGCGAGAGTTTTCATTAAAATTTAAACTGTAAGAATAATTGAAAATTTCTTTCGTATTTGATCAAGTAAAGTTAGCATAAATTCAAAATTATTACAGAAGATTTTTAGTTATAACTAGCAAAATTAGTTAAAATTAGCATTTCCTGGATGGCGAGTTCGAATTTGATGGTGTGACGAGACGATTGTGACGATATGTGTGGTGTGATGACAACATAGCAGAAGAGGAACTACGATGGAATGGGTATCTGGTTGGTTTTAGGGAAATGGTAATAGTTTAGCTCTAAGAAAATCATCCAGGCAGGTACCCCAACGAGGGATTCTTAAGGTGTAATAGTTAAGTTTTGGGACATTCGTGGTTGTCTGTGCTGTGATTACCAAGTAGTTACTAAATTGCATTTGAACCTTAATTAGAATGTAGGTTAATTTAAAAAAAAATATTAAATTTTGGGATAATTCTCGTTCAGCTCCCCCTCCCCCAATCAAAAATTCAGATTTTATTTTTCAAGGCTTAAGTTTATTTACAACTGATTTAATTCGGTGAAGATATGGATCTGTAGGAGTGTTTTTAACGTTAAAGGAGAATGTTTGGTAATCGCAAATATAGTAGATAGTTTAGCTTAAATTTAGGTAGGGAAAGACGGTCCACTTTCCCTCCACGTGGGACCCTCAGTAGTCCGAAGAGGACAGCAGCGCACGAAGATAGTTTTTTTTAACACTTAAAGGAGGGGGAAAGATCTCGCTATCCCTTTATATTGAAAGTGGGTATCGACGGTCTTTCAAGGTATGAACTTTTCAGGAACAGAAGACAACGTTTTGGCTGCTGATGACGACGAAACTACACAAATACACATACACACACAACGACATGCACTTACTTTTAGTTAGTTTTAAGTAGTTTTAGATTTAAGTAATACGCATAATACGAATTTAAACACTTATAAATTCCTCCCGGTCCCCATAGCTTTTAAAATATTTCACATTCTAAAAATACTCACTTAAAATTTTATGCTTCTAACTTAAAAGTTTAGCGGTTGCTGTCTGGCTCGGTAATGAGGAAACCGGGGCGGACAGCAAACACAGGATAACATTTAGCTATTACTGCCTAGAAACTATGGCTCGGTGATGAGTGAACCGTGTCAAGGCAGTAAACACAGGACCACAACTTTCTGTAGACACGTCAATTAGCGTGTTCTACTGCACACCTTTGATGTTGTTGTGAATCCATAAGATGATTTGGTTTCATTCCAACAGCCCTTGTACCATGCCTTCTCAGGCGGTATCATTCTGGCTGCATACTGGTGCTGACCCATCTCTCTTTCTCTATCTCGATTGCCCCTTACTAATCATGACTGGCCTACCAAACAAAATTTGACGTCGGATATCTACTACGTAAGAGCCCATACGACCCGACTGTCCTTGAACGGTGACCAACCAATAAAAACATTGTTAGGGTTGTTAGGTAAAAGCGTTATAAGCGTAAATTATTAACTTTCTGTTTCTTCCTCATGGTGCAAGGCAAGGGTTACACACTATTTTGAGGTATCTACTTACCAACTTGTAAGTGTTGGTATAAGCGATCTTTAGTTTGTAAATATTGTGCGTACAGTTTGGTTCCTGCGTGTAAAGGGAAGCTTGCTGTCCGGCAATCTGCGTTTTTAGTTTTAAGATCTGAATATAGCTTTTAAGATTCGCAATGGTGAGTAATAGAATAGTTAATATTTAATAGAAATAATCTAAATTTATATTTGTATATTAGGACTAAGTTAATGTTTAAATATTTTTAAGTCTATTCTATTTTTTTTAATTAAATAAATTCTGATACTTTTTCCCGAATTTTGCAGGTTAAAAATTTGAGTTTGGATGAATACGAGGTTCGAGTCTGTTCCTGTGGGAGCATTTATCCCAATACGTCTAAATCCTTTCCTTAAACACAGAACGTGTGGTTTAACCTATTGTGTATGCATAAAGAAAACGTGAAACTTTTCAGAAACTACATAATTGATAAATAACGTTACATTTGACAGCTTTAAATTATGAAGCAAATGGGATTGGTTTTTGAAGTGAAACTTCTTATGCGGCGACAACGACTTGGGGAGTGTGAAATGCTTGGAATGAAACTTTTTTTTTTGTATTTTTAGTTTATACAAACCATTCCAGACACTTTTTTGTCTAATATTTTTTTTATATATTTAATGAATTTTCCTAATTGGATCATGTTTTCTTTATGCAGCACCTTTATGAAATATCTTAAATTAATATTTGTTTTTCTCTTTAATCTTAGAGGAACCGACTCAACTTTCGTTTCAAAGCCCAAGATAAAAGATGCCGTCTTAAGATTTGCAAGTATTTTAGTTATATTTAGGAAAATATAATTTGATTTTGATTTCATTAGGCTTTTAGTGTATTTGCTTCATTTCAGAAGTCGTAATAAAATGAGGACGCATGAAGTTAATTTCTGTGGTGTCGAATAAATTGCAGTCTCCCCGGCTTCGAAAATTTAAGTGGGAAAAACTTACGAAAAGCTGGATAAAAATCATCCAAGGAGATTCATTCGTGTGTATGTGTGTGTTTTATCAACTTTCCGTCGCTTGTGAACTTTCTTGTACATGGGAAATTGCTCAAATTGATTTGACTTCGAATTCATCGTATTAAGTCCTCTAATTTCTTCAGCTTCCAGCGTCGAAATCATGACTTTGCTTGGATCGTGGTGCTTCTTTGTTCACTCCTTACCAGACCCCCTTCCTCCTTCATTGAATTTGTGAAATAGCATTTTGAAAATTGTGATATCACTTGGGAAAGAGGTTCTTATTGCTCCGTAGGGGATATATAGCGTGTTTTCTTTTGCAGAAGTCTTAATAAAAATGACGATTCATGAAGTTCATTTTTTGTGTCGAATAAACTGCAGTTTTCTACTTCGAAACTTCAAAGGATCTAAAATTGTGTTAGTGTTTTCCTGCAGTTTGTGAAGGATACTGCTACGCAAACTGGATCAAAATCAATCTTCTACTCAACTTGCCATCGAGAGTGAACCTTGATAGCTTTGATCTGCTTCGAATTCGTGATACATGATCTAAATTCGTTCGATGACTGATGATGTTGTCAAAGAAGAATAATAATGACTTTTTGAATTGTTAATTGTCAATGAGAAATCTTTCTAAGTAGTTTTGAAAATGGAAGCACTTGGAGCAAATAGTGTTTCAACTATTTTCCGAACTGGAAGAATCAAGATTATCGTTAAACATCTGTTGTAGTTTCAGCTTTAACCTTCTGGTTGCCACTTGACCAAAAGTACTCTATTTGCCTGAAGATATTACTCGACCTCAAAACCAATACTTCTGAATTTGTTCCTGTGCAGTTCCCTATGTGAAGAGACAGCGAACAATTTAATTTTTTTTTTTAACTTTTATAGACTTTATAGTTTTATATTATTTAAGTATTTGGCGCCTTTTAAGTCTGTTTTGTGTCTGTGTTTTTGTGTGTTTATACACTTCGAGGGACTGAGCTCATGGGATTATAACTTTGGATATTACCAATTAATGTTTCTACGAAGGGAGTTAAATTTTTTACTCCATTTCAAGGAAAAGGGAATCGATGCATAAAGAAGCAAATTTGCTTAATTTCCCTATTTAACCCCCCCCCCCCTCCCATTAACTTAACACTCTTAACATAACATAAGTAGATTTGCTTCATTGTGTTTTCAATTATGGTGATAAGTTTTAGATATTATAGTTGACGTATTTTATTTTTACGTTTGTTGATCAGTTATTAGGCTAAGGAAAATTTATTTTACTTTAAACATCTGCCACTACTTTTACACAAGTTATTCTAGGTAAACATTTTGCTGCAAGTGGGAAGAAATGTTACAAGCCACTGCACCCAAGGATAGTGAGTACTAATTTAAAAAGATCTATTTTTTTTTCTTTAGTCAAAAGCTAAAGCAGTGTTTAGTAATTATAACCGCTCAGATCTGATTCCCGTAACAGTATGTTAATGTGCTGCTTCGTTAGATTTTTTTTTCCAGAAGTAAATCTAAGTAATGTTATTGAATAGCGAATCTATTTGGATGGAATTTTTCTTTCCGGTAAGTATAAATGTTTTTTCCTCAATGCTACGCTCGAGATTTTAAAGTAAATGTCACTTTATATCATTAACTTTTTCAAATTAAAACTGTTTTTCTCATTAAACAACGGAACTTAAGAGCTCTTAGAAAATTTGAATTATTCTCTTCAAATCCTTCCAACGAGACACTTCTATGGAAACATGTTGGCACTTCAACCGAAAACTCAGACGGACTTCAGCGCTGCAATGTGAAACAGCGGAGGAACCAAAACGTAAAGAATTTTTTAATTCTTTGTAAATTTAATCTTATACTGTATTGCTTTTCATTTTATTTTAAATTAGATGACATCTCCATGTACAGTATACAGTAAACTCTATGTAATTCGAATCCGCCTAATTCGAATTATCGCTTAATTCGTATAAATTGCAAGGAACGTTTGAAATCCTTTACATTTAATGTAAAATATTACCGCATAATTCGAATCAATCATCAAGTACATTTAAAACAAACTAATGTATTGTTCATCGCCTAATTTGAACGCCATAGTTACTCCGAAAATAATTTGTGATTGATCTGAACAAGCACTGCGGTACTACTTCATGTACTGAATAATGAACTGATGAAATAATATTCCAGCATTCTTGTTCAAAAATCAATTACCGATTGCATGTATTTCAAATAAACAGGCGAATTCAAATGTTTCTTTCATTGTTTTTTTTTTCAATATGATTACTGATCACCCATAATCCAAAACATAGTTTTTAGGTTTGTGTGACCAATATCGCATAATTCGAATTATCGCCTAATTCGAATTTTTTGTTGGTCCGTTTGAATTCGAATTACACGAAGTTTACTGTAATATACATGCATCTGATTATGTAAAATAATATTTTTTAAAACATAACACGCACAATAACGTATGCACTATTTTTCAATTAGACAACGCAACTACACTACTGTTTATAAAAATCGCAACACCCTGATAGAATAGCCCAATCTGCATTAAATTTGGAGCATTTGCATATCATGGGTCAGAAAAGAAACCATTAGATTTTCAGGTCAATACAATGTGTTTTATTGTCACATTAGTATCGGGTGAAACCACCGTGGGGTGCAATTACAGCCTCTAAACGTCGTGGAATTGAGTCAAACAAGCTCTGAATAAGGGCCTGGGGAATGTCCTGCCATGCTCTGTCTACACGGGTATACAGTTCATCCACAGTTGCTGCTGCAGGAGTCTGACGAGCCAATCGATGAGCAACCCTGTCCCACACATGTTCGATTGGGTACATGTCTGGTGAACGAGCAGGCCAAGGGAACAAGGGCGTCTGATGTGAATGGAAAAAGGCGAGGACATTTCTGGCCACATGCGGTCGGGCATTGTCCTGTTGGAATACAGCGCCTGGAAGGTTCTGCAGGAAGGGGATGACCCCGGGTTGCACAACTTCCCTGATGTACCGGTCACTGTTCAGATTGCCATGGATTCTGATCAGACGGGAACGGCCATGGTAACTGATTGCACCCCACACCATCACCCCTGGCGTTTGTCCTGAATGACGCTGCAGGATGCATTCTGGAAGGTCGCGCTCGCCACGATGTCTTCTGACTCGTATCCTGCCGTCATGGTGCTGCAAGTTAAACCTTGACTCATCCGAAAACACAACTTGTTGCCATTCAGCTTGCCACTGTTGGTGTTGATGGGCCCATTGCAACCTGAGGCACTGGTGGTTTTGAGTCAAAGGAATCCGCAACAATGGTACTCGTGTATCAATCCTCTGGAAATCAAACGGCGTCGTACAGTGCTAGCAGACATTGTCCTGCCTACTGTAGCACCCCACTGTTGTGCTAACACTGTGGAAGTGGCTGTACGATCTGCTACACACATGCGATAGAGGTGTCTGTCATCTCGCGGTGTCGTCGTGCTGGGTCTTCCTAAGCCTGGTCTTCGGTGTGCCCTGTTCTCTTCGCTCCACTGCCTCCAAGCACGCATAATTGTCGTTGCATTACGTCCTACACGAGCAGCAATGTCACGATACGACCATCCCGCTTCACGCAAACCAATTATGCGTCCTCTTTCAAAGTCTGTCAGCTGTTGATATGGTACCCTTCGTCGTCGTCGAGGCATGGTGTTCTTTCAAGCAATTACTCTGAAAATCTAATCATTTATACTCTGACCCATTGTATGCAAATATTGCAAATTGCATATGGATTAGACCATTCCATCAGGGTGTTGCGATTTTTATAAACAGTAGTGTATTATTGAGTTTTTTTTGTTTTTTTTAAAGTGATAAGAAACTGGTCGTCTCATCTTTTTACTAATAAACTAAAGTGGGAGCATATTGGCAACTTGAAATTGGACAACTCTAGATATAATCTATGCTGTAACGAGAAGCAATAAGGAATCTGCACAATAATCTATCCTGTCGGAATTTATGTGGAATACAAGGTAAAAATCAAAGGTAAGCTGTGATTGCTATACAATCGCTCATGCTTGCATTTTCTACAGAGTTTATTTCGCCGTAATTAAAGATGGTTCTAAACCAAGAAATTCTTATTTGCCTGTTTAGAAATATCTAATGTTTTAATATTTTATACAGTTCACTGCCAAAGACTCGGAAGATATTCAACATACTCTCATGAATTCGTCAGGTGAAATTCGGATATAGCCTTCTGCAGTTGTAAGCACTAAAAATTGGTTCGTCATTTGGTAATTACAGAATGAATATGCTTCTTGATAATTTTAATCTTAAAAGTAAGTGTTCGGCTTTGGCTAATTGTTCTCATTTACTTATTGTCAGTTCCAATAATCTCAATACCACATCGACATTTCATAAAAGATTATCTTGTATCATTTTTATTATTTTTCTATTGAAGTTTTTTTAACTTGATTATTCCAGATTTGGACTGCAACCCAAGATTCATAAAAGACAACAGCATAAGAACCAAATATTAATTTTATTAAAGAATAACTGATCAATGTTCTTTGAGGGTTTTAATTAAATGCCTTATCTCAGATGTTTAAATATAAATGAAAATAATTAAGTTTATGGTTATTATTACTGGACGTCCTTGCTCTTTAATTAATCGCTTAACTTGCACTTTTTAAAAGGGTTTAATGCTGAATAAGAAGATGAAAATTCTAATTCGTATATTTATAGCATTTTTGCGAGTATTGAATTTATAGAATTGAGAAGCTAAGTGGTTTTAGGTTGACTTCTAAGGATCAGGCAGGCTTTAGGTATGCAGTTTTTAGATTTGGTTTTCGCTTTGTTTGAAGTTTTCAAATGTAGTTCAGTTGAGTCTTGTAATTTGGTCGAATTCACTAACATTTTAATTCTTGGGTTAGTTTCAGTTGAACATGTAGTTTCTCTGGCTCTTATTCAGCATTAAAAACTTTGAATTCAGAAATTTATTTTCACGTAACTAAAGAGTAAGGAATTTAATTTTCAGGATGTAATTGCAAATTTTAAGAATTTCCATCGCCCAATCTATTGTTACCTCCGGCGATGTCTTAAAACTGTTAGCGTTTCTTATTTTAGATAAAATTCATCACTGTTAATAATGCATAATAAACATAATTTTGAGATATTTAAAATTTTGTATTCATCAATCAGTTTGTTTGGCAAATCAATGGCACTGCTATGGATTATGTAAAACTGTTGCCATTCACTTCAAATAAAAATATAGCTTGTTTGTTAAAAAGTCTAATAAAAGTATTATTTGGAAATAAATTACATTCGATAATATAGAAATTGAATTATTTTAAGAGGCATGTTCGGGAATTATGTATTAGGCTATTAAAAAAGAATTTTTTTTAGAAAATATTTACTTTTGTTAGTTCTATCTTAAACTTTATATTGTTTTCACTACTTTTGAGCTATTTATAACTGGATATGCCAGTTTGTATTTCTTCGTCATGGAGAGCCGCAAGTGAAAACTGCCACTTCTATTCAGGTGAGTCCATATGTCTGGTCATATCGCTTCATGGTCTGAATCCATACGTGGAGATGACAGCCTTCATTGCAGCAGAGATATTTGCAAGGTACCTAATATGCCGAGCACGCCTCTTAGATGTAAAAAGTGACTACAACAGTTTTCCCTAACTAAATTTAAACTTTATATTTTCTGAATTATAAAACATTCAATTACCTACGTATAACAATCAAACTAAATATTGAAAAGACATAAAAATTTTAAGACTCTCTAAATTCTGTGAATGAAGCTGTGAGACCGACTCCAACAACTCCGTCATCTATCCTTTTAAAGTGAAGGAAGGAAGATGAAAACCAACGAAATGAGCTCTGCGATCAAGCGCGCAATATTCTGCTCAATTCCACTGTCGTTGACAAAGAGTCTCACTTTGCTAATCACGTTGCGGCAACGTTGAGAAAATTAAATCATGTTGCCAGAGAAAGGTGCAAGCTGGAGTTGCAAAAACTTCTGGTGTAAACCATCACACATCGCTTGATGGACTGACAAGATCGTTCATAGAGTCGACGGGAACAACTGTGAGCACCCTGACTGTTCGCAGGGAACTGCATGCAATGGGTTTTTATGGCAGAGCAGCATTGCAAAGGGCATTTTATACCCTACCTCACATCAGCACCAGCAACGCAAAGAAGGGATTGCAATGGTGCAAAGAGCGACGACATTGTACTCCGGATCAATGGCGAGTGGTTGAATGGAGTGATGAGTCCCCGTACACCATCTGATGGACGGGTTTGGGTATGGCGAACGCCCGGAGAAGGTTATCTAGCAAGCTATGTTGTGCCCACGGTGAAGTTCGGTGGAGGGTCGGTGATGGTGTGGGGGTGCTTTTCATGGTATGGGTTAGGTGCAATCGTTTCTGTGGACGGACATCTAAACGCAGAGCGTTACCAAGACATTTTGGAAAACGCAGCACTCATATCTCTCTAGTAGCACTTTGGCTATGGCCCTTTTCTGTTTCAGCACGATAACGCACCTTGCCATAAAGCAAGTGCTGTAGGCACTTGGTTTGATGAAAAGGGGGTTCGAGAACTTGACTGGCCTGCCCAGAGCCCCGATCTGAACCATATCGAACATCTGTGGGATGTGTTGGAACGTCGATTGCGTGCTTGTGCGGAACACCCGAAATCCGTGATCGAACTGTCCAAGACACTTAAGGCAGAATGGCGAAAATTACCTGTCGAAACGATCAAAAACTTGTGGACACTATGCCCCAGAGAGTAGAAGCTGTGACAGCAGCAAAAGGTGAACCAAAAAGATACTAAAATATGTAGATTTTTGAGTGTTTCTATTCAAGTGATGGTGTCCGATGACTTTTGATATGGTAGTGTAATTGAGCTAGATAAAACAGCGAAGTATAATGGCGCTATCCGATACCACACTTTCAAGATATTTTACACATTTTTATTTAACTTCACTTGCTTGTGTGTTTTGTGCGCAATTTTGCCCACTTCCTGGCTAGCTACAGCTCTGCAATTTTACCCAGCGGAATCTTATCAATGACAATGCATGGTTCAATCATTAGTTTCACTAGTCTTTCATTTATTATTCGTAGGTAATTTAATATTTATGTATACAGTGCAATCTTGTTTATTGTTATCGTTGTTAATTATTGTATGTACTTGTTGTTAATTCGATCTTAAGTTGTTGATTGTGGAGAGGATTGATTTTGGGCCAGGTCAAAAACGCTAACAACGAGTTGAGTTAGTGAAAGAAAATCACTCGTATTCATTTTCAATACCTACTCCATTATTTACTGATCAAGGTGTGAACTTATGCGCAAGGTGGAATTAAGCCATTTCCACATGTGCAAGCTAAAGCCTGTGGAGATGAGAATCAAGAATTTTTCTTTTCAGCGTTTAAAGAATGTTAAATTAGAATTCCCATTTATATGAGAATTAGAATATAAATACAGATGTGCAAGAATAATCTTCAATAAATGTGCAAGATAAAATATACAAGGTAAAATATACTTTTAATATACAAGGTAAAATATAAAAATAAACATATACCAAAAAGAAAATGTCAAATTCGTAATAAATAAAAACTAACTTAAAAAAAATACAACATGCTGAAAACTCTAAAAGTTGTCTTACTGTTAGAATAATAACATTTATGAAATTTGTATTTTTTTTTTCAACAATTGACGAGATCACTACTGTTTAATATTCCCGTCACACTAACCAGTCCCGTTTTTATACGAGGTCAGACTCATGGATGAAGAACAACTCTCTTCTTCATCCATTATTAAACTAAAGCTATTTCGCTTCATTGCCCAATTAGATGGACAAGCCAATTTTAGCGGGATCAGCATTCAAAATACAGTCTAACCTCCCTATAACGAAGCCATTGGGACCTCCCCAACAGCTTCATTATACGGAAGATTCGTTATACAGGAATATGTTTAATACTCAAAGTATACATGTTTTAATTTCTAATCAACAATATTAACAATCAGCTATTACATTTCACACTTTAATAATCTCAATTATTACATTTAACATTCTGTAGTTACACAAATACTAATTACGTATTACAACAAACTATCTTTGAACAAATCTCGTGTGTTTTACAAACTTTTGTGGAAGCAACAAATCTTTGAACTGCTTAGAAATTATCTTGCCAAGAAGATTAGCTAAACATACAGAAATGTTTGTTGACCGCACGTCTTTAAACCATTTCAGGACAGCCCTGTTCACATTTTCATAAAGAACAGACCGAAATCTGTTTTTTTTTTCCCAAAGAATTGACGTTACAATTATTCGTGTTCTCTTGGAATTTTATCCTTGGCCTTAATAATGGTGGATAATATGGAAGCACTGACTCCAAAACTTTGCGCTACATCTTTTTTTCTTTTCTCCAGAGTTAACAGCTTTGATCATTTGAAGCTTTTCTTCCAAAGTGAAATGTTTGTTTTACAGCAGCCATGTCCATTTTTTTAAAACATGAGATTGGTTTGGTTTGTTTGGTATTAATTTCATTTTCAACTGCTATGGTCATTTCAGGACGGCGTTATAGGGGCCGCAAATTTTGCCTCGCAAGGATTCTTTAACGTGCAGCCGGACCAACGGCTTTATTTTCTTCCGAAGAAAGTGCGTGATCTCAGGATTTTCCCCCTGAAAAAATCCTCGTCGTGCTCGGCCGGGGTCGAACCCGCGTCCTCGGGCATCAGAGGCGATCACGCAACCACTGAGCCACCGAGGCCGATTAAAACTTGAGGAAAACGTGGCCTATTGTACACAAGCAGTCCGAGAAATCAGTTTCAGAATTTATTATAAGAAGGCGATGAAATACAGGATGGGCCAAAAGTCTGTTACCACCCATAACGAGTGGAGATACAACAAATCTGTTGCAGGCAACTTATAGGAAGTTAGGTAGGGGATAAACAATGGTGGTGTCAAATTTGACCTTTGACCTCAAATTTTGCACCTTGCAACTTTGCAATCGTTACAGGTAGAGAAAAATTTCCAATTGTACAGTTGTAGAGCTCAAAACGCTGATTTTAACAACAAAAAAAAGATTAAAAATAAGGGTAAAAATCAACCCAATACAGCCCAAAATGAAATTTCAGGGCTCAAGCCACGTTTGTCAATGAATGAAGTGCTCAATGTGGTGTCCTTCTGTGCACGGTATTTCACAGAACCTATCACATTTAACATCATGATGAGTGTTCTGTCTGTACAAGCCTGCTAACTCGTTGTTCCAAATCATTTACTGATGCTGTTACAGTGGCATACATATTGAGGGCAGAAATTTCATTTTGTTTTAGTGGATTTATTTTTACGCTTATTTTTAATATCATTTTTTTGTTAAATCAGCGTTTAGAGCTCTACAACTGTACAATTGGAAATTTTTCTCTGCCTGTAAGGGTTGCAAAGTTGCTAGGTGCAAAATTCGAGGTCAAAGGTCAAATTTGACACCACCATTGTTTAGCTCCTACCTAACTTCCTATATGTTGCCTGCAACAGATTTGTTATATCTCCACTCGTTTTGAAATTGTATGGGAGATAACAAACTTTTGGCCCACCCTGTAGTTATAGAGAACACATTGTAAATTCGTAATAGAGAAAAAATTTCGCTATACAGAAGGAAATTGGTAGCATCTGATGGGAATCTTGGTTGGGACCAAAGTAAAAATTCGTTATATGGTATTAAATATTAAAAATCTATTTTTTTCTATAATGCTATTGCTTGGATTTGGTGAAAATCCAGGAAATTACAGTGACACTTACGCTAATTATCTACTACAGATAGCCGCCTTGTCAGTTCAAGCAAGTGTATCAGTGCGTCCAATCAACTCGAAAGTAGTCCTCGTCAAAGAAAACCGTTTCCATAATTTGCGGACGATGAATCGGCGATTTTATTTAAGTGTCGGAAGCTCATATTATGTAAATAAGCTGAATATAAAAAGCCTTCAAAATTTACCTCAAGGAATTTGTGTAAAAATTTATTTTATAAAAAGCACTATAATTTTAGAAGAATAAAGTTGATAAAACAAAAAGAAAAGAAAAAACCCAACAAATTTTTAAAAAATTAAACAGCAGGAAAATATTTTTAAGGATTTTTTAAAAAATAAATTCTTATTTTAATTTTAATCTCTACATTTCAATGACAGTCCATAAAGCTGTCATCGTCCCCCCCCCCCAT
>JAHWFO010016697.1:19107-56272 GCA_023313115.1 Rhysida immarginata
GCAAATCTTTGAGAAATCCTGGGAGTATGCAAAAGAGGTCTACGCTTGCTTTGTGGACCTCGAAAAAGCATATGACAGAGTTCCTCGGGAGAAGCTCTGGCAAGTGTTGCAAGAGTATGGAGTGGATGGGCAATTACTGGTTGCTATCATGTCTCTGTACGAAAGCTCTGAGATGTGTGTCCGGATAAATGGCATTAAGTCAAGACCGTTCACCGTGGGTGTTGGACTCCGCCAAGGGTGCGTACTGTCGCCCATCTTGTTCATTATCTTTATGGACTGGATAGACAGGGGCAGCCGAGGCGATGAGCGTGTTTGTGTGGGCGACTGCCTGGTGGAGAGGTTGCTCTTTGCTGACGACCTTGTCCTCCTTGGGTCTTCTCGCACGAACCTTCAGCATGCACTAGACCGGCTTGCAGCCAAATGTGAAGAAGCTGGGATGAAGATCAGTGTGGCTAAAACCGAGGTTCTGGTCCTTTCAAGACAGCCTGCTCAGTGCGCTCTCCATGTTAGTGGAGCTTCATTGAGACAGGTGGAGAAATTCAAGTATCTCGGGATTGCATTCACGAGTGATGGACGGCAGGAGAAAGAATTGGATGCTCGGATCGGTGCAGCAAGCTGTGTCAGACGTGAACTGTGGCGATCCGTGGTAACGAAACGCGAGCTGAGTAACAAAGCTAAGCTCTCCGTCTTCAAATCCATCTTTGTCCCCATTCTCACCTATGGTCATGAGGCTTGGGTAATGACCGAAAGAGTGCGATCGCGGGTACAAGCGGCCGAAATGAGATTTCTGAGAGGTGTTGCAGGTGTTACCCTACTAGATAGAGTGTACAGCAATACAATAAGGGAATCTTTAGGTGTTGAGCCGCTACTTCTCCGCATTGAGAGGTCTCAGTTGCGCTGGTATGGCCACGTGATTCGGATGCCGCAAACTAGTCTTCCTAGGCAGTTGTTATTTTCCAAGCCGGTGGGTAAGAGACCAAGGGGTCGGCCTAGAACCAGGTGGCTAGACTACCTGGAGAATCTGGGTTCGAGTCGCTTGGATATTACCAGGGAGGACATGCGCCTGATGGCGGAAGATCGCGATTGCTGGAGATCTTCCATAGGGCTGCTGCCCCCGCGACCCTAACGGATAAGCGGGTTTGAAAAGTAAGTAAGTAAGTATGAGATAGTAATTTTTTTCCTTAAATAAAGAAATGGCCTTAGAATTCGCACAAGCGGAGAAAACTCAGTAAGTTCGACATATGCGGACTCTTCTTATTGATACGAATAACTTGATGAGCTCTGATAAGCAATTTAGGAATTCTGAATTTTTTTTATTGCGTCCTCTCCAACAGGGGGGGGGGGGCCCACGCCAACTTAATTTTTTTTTCATCGCAATGGACTATAAAATGTTATGATTCGCGAGGATATGTTGAAGCAAAATTCTTCGCGAGGGGTAGAAGTAATTTTGGTTGAACCACTGGGGAAAAAGTATCCGTCATACGTGACTAAATTTTGTGCAGCAACTCCTCATCTCATTGAGTCATAGTTTTGATATAGATTGATGGGTTCTGAAGAACCATTTGGGAGATATTAAGGCTTTTATTTTTACAAGGTAAAAACATTGACCATATTCATCGAAATAACAGAATTCTGACTTAAATCTCTATTAAAATTTCATTTAAATTTGATCCTGCAAATTTGACATTTGACACTCCGAAATTGGATCTAGGAGTCTGCAAGGAGTGTTAATTTTATTTTATACCGGGAGGCGTGGCAAATGTACCATTCTACCACTTCTTTTTATTCTTTTTCTGATTATCAAGTAAGCAAGAGCATAACGCATAGAGCGCTTACCTTATCAGAAACTGAAAGTTGAAAATTTATCAGCTTGCCATCTAATGGCGAAAACGTAGACTACAACTAGAAAAAAATATTGCAGTTAAAAATCCATTTCACGCTTCAAATTCATGTCTTTTCTTGACACAGCCATTGGTTACTTTGTCATTTTAGCATAATTTAACCATGATTGAAGGATAAAATCTCATTCTGTCATTTCCTTAAGCATGTGAGCTGAAAAACGACTAACACTGGATAGCTGTCGAGCGGTAATTAGATGGTGACGACTAAAAGGTTAAAAAAATTTTTTGTTTAACAAATAATAATAAATTTAACTCGTAAAGAAATTACATCCTTATGTATTCCGATAATTAAAAATTGAATTGAAGCAGATGCTATTATTATTATTTACAGAATATTTTCAATATGAATTAAGTTGTATAAATTTTCGTTTAATCAACGCTCCAGTGCCTGCACTAAGCCGGTAAACACATGATTTGTTTTAATTTACTTTTATTCCGGTCTCGTCACTAATTAATAAAAAAACCAATTTATTATTATTAGTATTAGTATTATTAGTATTACTAGTATTATTAATCTATTCCTGATTGAAGCCGATGACTGAAAGTCTGTGACCGCCCATCAGTATTGTTAATATTGATCTCCAGAGAGTTATTTATAGTTAAATATAAAATTCAGACGCTACCTTGGGGTGGTTTAAAAATCGATGCTAAATGATTTAATAAAAAATGATTATATTGTTCCAGTATGGAATCAATAACATTTTTAACAAGTATTAAAAAATGAAAATTTAAAAGTACGTGGAAAAGATCAAATAATTTTTCCGATTGCATTGCAAGTTTTTAAAGTTATTACAACAATTCAGCAACCCGTTGTTGATTGAGAAAATTGTTGTTTTGTTAATGTTCTTTGAATTCTCCATTGTTGTAACAAAGCTGAAAATACGATAATTTTCAAAACGGATACGTCCAACACCACCTAGACAGAAGGCCTGCGTACAAAAATCGTATGCATTGTTACATCATCATCAAACGGCCAAATTTAAAGCATATTATTGGTAGAAATACGATTAACAATAGCCGCTTTAGTGTGATGTAACAATGCATGACGTTTCTGTGCGCAGGCCTTCTGTCTAGGGATGCATATACTTTTCTGCTAATGGCTTTAGAAGCGTGCTTGAGCAACGCCTCCTATAAAGAAAGCCTCAGCACTGAAACGTCATACATTGTTACATCATCATACTTCGTCCTTTGTTAACCGCATCTCTACCAATAATAAGCTCTAAATTTGGTCGACCTATGATGATGTAACAATGTATGATGTTTCAGTGCTGAGGCTTTCTTTATAGGAGGCGTTGGCTTGAGGCGTATACTTTTCAGCAATTAGCGCACCCTGGTTGCATATACTTTTCTACTGCTAGCGTGCCAGAAACGCCAGTATTTCTTCTAGCTAGCACGGGGATAGTCTATAACAATAGAAGAAACGTCAGTATTTCTTCTATTGTTGTAGGTTATGCACGAGCTATTTCAAAGATGGCAGCCTCCGTGTATGAGGTTTTGTGTTTAGATGACGCCATCATAGAAAATCGTGTTAATGATGCAAATACTTTTCAGCTAGAAGCCTATACTTTGTCCAACGAAAGAAAACTGGGTATACCCAAATACATTTCTAATTTCGATTGTTAAACTTTGTTAATTTTACTTAGCAACCATGTGTAACAATTGAAATCGGGAATTTAATTGGACACGCCCAGTTTTTCTTTCCTTGGACAGCGTATATAACGCTAGAAGTCGTATACTATTCTTCCGTGCTTGTAGTGTGCTGGTGGCGCTAGCTGCTATTTGAAAAGTATCTGCACCCTAGGTGGTGTTGATCAACACCTCCTAGAAAGAAAGCCAAACAACTGAAACGTCATACATTGTTACATCATCATCATATTTCGACCATTGCTAACCGTATTTCTACCAATGATAGGCCCTAAATTTGGTCGACTTCGAAGCCAACGAGAGACAGGCCAGGGTACTCAAAAGTCACCTGATCATCGGGGTCCGGGCAACAATCCAACCTTCATTGTTTCCAACAAACGAAAAAATACTGATTGTTAAAATCCAAGATGGAGACAATGAAAGATGAATTGTTGGTCGGACCCCGATGATCATGTGACTTTTGAGTGCCCTGGCCTGTCTCTCGTTGGCCTCGGTCGACTTATGATGATGTAACAATGTATGACGTTTCAGTTGTTTGGCTTTCTTTCTAGGAGGTGCTGTGTTGATACGCTGGCCTCAGTGGCTGAGAGAACTGGGGCTTCTCGAGTTCAAATAATGGCATTCGCATGGGTATTTGTTCCAGGATTTCTGTTAACTAATACCGTTTTTACTCAACAATTGCCCTTCAAGTATTGTTTATTTATTAATGCCATATTGTCAGATATTTAATCACGGAATGATAAAAGGTTAAAGATTTCAAGTTACCCCTCTAATTTAGAGGCTCTAAATTTAACCACTGTAGGTCCGACGCCAGGCTATTTTGTAACGTCTTACCATTGATTATGTCTAGTAATCCTGAAATGTTAAGTACTCTTTAATCAATTACCCAAAATTACATCTCTTTCATCTATTTACTCTTGTTGCTGAAACACGGTGAACAATCAGCAACAAGACATTAAGAATTCTAGTTAGGCGATTTCTGTAAATAAATAAGCAAGTGATATGGCAAAATTTAAAATTTCAGCTTTATTTAAAGTAAGAGAATAAAAAAACGGTCATACAAATGCCAATTCCTTAAAATAAGATCAATCTAAGTATACTTGCAGAAATAAGGTAACAGTTAAATTATATTTCTTAATGATATAAAATGAAAATTACAACGATGTAATTGAGTTAATATATGTGTTATGAATGCTCTGAGGCTTAAAAACTAAAGAAAATACCTAGCATTTAAAGAGTTCATATTCAAATCTATATTCAAATCTAACTGTATGGATACTAAATGAATACTCAAAGTCTTTTAACTTTTAATACTCTTTCTCTTTTAACCAAAGCTCAGAATTTCAGTATTTTACTTCATTTCTTCAGCTATGCAAATCCTTTAATTCGATCAACATTGGTCGCATCCGAAACACTTAACGAAAATTCACCAAACACAACACAACACCTATTATAAACTATGATCACAAGTGAAATTCTGGAAGAGCTGAATCAATTACCATGTGAATCTTTATTGTTCAAAATGTCTAAGGAGAGTTCTACACGTCCTTTCCTTCTACTCAGATATATTGCTCTCCCAATGGCCTTTTCAGTAGATTCCCGTAACAATTATTTCTTTCACCGGCTGTTTCAGTAGATTCTCATACAAAAAAACACTTTCCTTCCTCCTTTTTCAAACGATAAGAAAATTGCAATCAAATATATAGAATGAACCTCATAAAATTTATAATGAGATTTATACGTGTTCACTTCTATAGCAATTTATAACTTTCGGTTAACTTAGTGTAATGAGTGAGGGCCCAATGTTTCTTCAAAAGTGTATACCAATACTTGAATCTGTCTCTCTCTCCCCCCCCCGTTTTCTCGGTTTTTCACGGTAAAAACATCTTCTCGGTAAATAAGTTTCAAGAAAAACCGTTTTGATAGAAAAGTCAAAATTTTTTGTCTGAATTTTCCCATTATTTGCTTGGGCTTTTTATAAGAGTACCTCCATACATGTGGCTAATAAATTATGCAAAAGACATTTTGGTACAGTGTAAACTTGCACATGCGCAGTTAAACATTATTAAGTAAAAATGCTCATATTTCATCAAATATTTAATATTTTTATATTTAATATTTTTATATAGGAAAAAAAGTTTCAAGAAAACATTAACAATCAATATTAAAATTGGGCTAAAATATGTTATAATAAGCTTTCTCCAAAAATCATATATTATTTTAATATTTGAAAAACTCAATATCAAAAAAAAAAAAAAAACTTAAAAAACCATAATAAACAATTCAATGAAATTCATCAGAGAACCTTCATTTCCATAACTACAAGGAGTGTTTTTCTTTAAATTCAGTGTTGCTCATCTTGAATTACTTCGTGTTACTCAACAATTTGTTCATCATGAATTTCATCAAGTTGGAAAAGTATCTGGAATTAGGACTTAAAATTTACATGGATTTAAGGATTTTTTTTTTAACAATGTAGTAATATTAATTTTAAATTTTAGAAGAATGCTTTTCCTTGGCCTTTTTGGCAGAGAATAATTTTATTTATTATGAACGTTTCCAAAACTTTTTTTTTTTTCCTAAAACTTTTATTCCTCTGACTTTTTTGCCAAAACTTTTTTCCTAATTTTTTTTTACCTATAATCTGCACTTCCCAGTACTCTGATAGGAACACCAGATCAAAGATTACAATCTGATTTGACAAAACTGGAAGGAGAATTCACTACACTCAGAATTCATATATTCTCACCAAGTCCCAATTTCATCAGAGTATGTGCTGTAATTCACAAATACGGGTTCCCTCCATCCGAATCAATTCGTCCTTGTTTCAAGTTATCAAACGAATATATCCAATAGGGAGATGCATTCCATCATCCTGATGCCAGCTCTCGATTCGAGTATAAGTCATTGCTACTGTGATGACATCCTCACAAAGATGTGCACCACATCATGATCAAATTTCATCTCTGTTCCCTTTCTTATCCTAAAAGTTTCCTTTTCATTGACAAGGATCGGCCAGCCTGACCTTACTTCTGCTGCAACATAGACCCAAGTCCCCCCCTCCGTTTTCGCTTTCTCCATTTATAACCTCGCCACATCGTACCCTCCGTCAACGTGACTTCTCAAACCGAAGGCACAAAGCATTGAAAATTGAATTCGCCCATCTCACTTTAATGAATGCCATAAATAAAATTGATAAGAGTCAATCTATTCACAATCCACTTCGCTATCAACACCATAATTTCTTCAAAAGAGAAATATTGCGAATTTCCTTCAATCAGTCCAAAATTGCATAAATAAGATGCACGTGCTTCTTCTTGCTTTCATCCTTTGCCATCATAAGCGTGTATTATCCAATTTTATAATTGCTGCCTAATTACCACTAAGGAGTTGATAATACATTATTGTTTGATTGAAATACGTTCTATTTAATTCCATAATATTGCATGTACATTAAAAGACAAATCCTTTCATAATTATTCATAATATTAATACTAATTATTATATGTATACGAAATTATAATAAACAACACGTAACACGTTACAATTTTACGTCCATGCTCACTGAGGATTAAGTTATACCGAAAGCTCTATTAAATGATCTTCGGCTTCCGTATCCCATGCGATGCAGTATGCGGCGGACAGTGCATTCAGAGACCGTTTTGGAGGACCCCTGATTAAGGTCAGCAGTGATTTGATGCACAGTTGCCCTTCTGTTATCTTTTACCAGTCGTAACAGTCTCCGTTCTGTCCGATCATCAACCATCGCGGGCGGCCACAACGCGAAGTTCAGACCCCGTCTTCCGGCTAACCGTCCAGTATTTAAATACTTTAACGACGGCTGCTCTTGAGCACCCCACGAATGCTGCTGTTTCGCTGATACTCGCTCCATAGCTCCCAGCACCTACAATCATCCCGCGTTCGAAGGCTGTTAAATCGCGTCGTTTACCCATAGTTGAAGAATGGAAAACGTCTACTGTTGTCGACGACACTCAGCTTCCCTTTTAGCAACATTGTGGCGATGTCTGTGCGCGTATTTGCATAAACATGCCAGGTGGTCATAATAATATGCTCACTCAGTGTAAAATTGAGGATAACACTAAACTTATAAATCTACCGATTCGGGTATTTTAAGCTCAGAAAATGGGCTGAATTTAACAATCCGAAATTATCTGTTTCTTCTAATATAACTTTTCCTATTTCTGTATAAATAATTCACCCAAGATGGCACAAGTTTTAATAGTTATATGTACAGATATTATGATAACATCTTGTATTTTTGATGAAAAAATTTTATTGAATTTTTAATAGCGGATTTTGATAAATTATTTTGTTTAATAACGATTAATTGATTTTTGCTAAAATATTTAATGGAATTGTTTGCATTTTATTCGTTCTCCTGAAATAATTAACAAGAAATTAATGCCTCCAAGGAGGGTATAAGAAAGTAGCGGAGTTCAATCATTATTAGCCTAACTTTTTAACCCCTATTTTTTACAATCAAAAATCGATTTTCTCGAATTTAGAAAATGAAAATAACTCTACCTTTTGTTTCGATCTCTTTGGATAGAATGATACGTTGCCTTTTGAAAACTTTAATAGTTCTAAAGACCAGGTAACCGGTACCCCTTCTTTTCCGACCCCACTGGAAGAATTTGATCCAAACTTCATACTCATGTAAATTTTTTTCCTATTTTTCATTAATAATCTAAACATGTGAGGTGTGGCTTAGAATAAAATCCCTCATTATGCAATCTTAAGTTATTCTTTAATGTATATGGTGTGCCCAAATGAAAAGGAGACTTTCATTGTAGCGCCGTTGTATCTAATCGAAGTTGGTAAATATGTTTGTCGATAGATGTAGATCGGCCTCGGTGGCTCAGTGGTTGCGCGATCACCTCTGATTCCCGAGGACGCGGGTTCGACCCCGGCCGAGGACGACGATGATTTTTCAGGGGGAATATCCTGAGATCACGCACTTCCCTCGGAAGAGAAGTAAAGCCGCTGGTCCCGTGTAGTCGTTTGCCAGCTGCACCTTAAAGAACCCTTGCGAGGCAAAGTTTGCGGCTCCTACAATGCCGTCCTGAATTGACCATAGCAGTTGAAAAGAACATTAATACCAAACAAACCAAACCAAACCAAACCGATAGATGTAGCGTCATCCCGGCTCCCCACGTCCCAAAAGAACTCAATCTGTCATGAAAGCCGGAAAAGTGAGGCTTTTTTTTCGACGAAGAAGGACGAAGAACGGGGTGAAACAGTTAACGCTGAACGGTACTGCAACATATTGCTGAAACCGAAACGGGCCATCGAAAACAAGCGCAAAGAGGAGCTCTTGAAATGGATAATTCTGCTCCAGGACAAAGCTTGTGGCCAAGAAGACCTTCCACCTGTTTGAAACATTTCGATGGGAAGTCCTCAAACATCCTCCGTACAGCCCCGACATCTCCCCATGTGACTCCCATATTTTCGGCCCCTTAAAAATATCATTGACAGGTCATCGGTTCACCTGTGACAAGGAAGTGCAGAACACCGTGGAAAAAGGATCCGTATGGAACCCAGGAGTTTCAACACTGAAACCATCATTCGCTTCTTACGCTCTGAGATCACTGCATCATTATCAAAGGCAATTATGTGTAGACGTCATGTTATACATTAACTGTACGCCATATATTCTACTATTAAAATATTCGTTAGATATTACCGTAGTCTTCTTTTGTTTGGGCACACCTTATAGATATTGCCTAGAGAATCTGTATACCAAATTCACCCCTTTAAATAAGTTTATAACAAATCGTCCCCTATAACTATCACCCCCGTAACTTCGACTCCACTGGATCAATCGAAAATGCAATAAATTAAATAATGAAATAGCACATGGCCATTGTAATCTTCATTCCAAATTGTAACCATCTACGTCAAAAAATGTAGAAAATATTAAAGGGACAGACGGAGATAGTAAAACTAGTAGTGTATTCTTTCGCTACTTAACAAACAAATTTGAGTTATTTCTTTACCTTTCTTTTTGAAGTTACTTTTCATTATTGTTTTTATTTCGGAGTGGAAATTTATTTTTTTTATTTTTATTATGTTAATAGTGACATTTTCCCTCTAGTTTTCTATTTGTCCTTTCTCCTGTGCCAGTTTACCGAACTGGAAAACGAACGTCCACCAGTTCACGCGAAAACCGCAACAATCACAGTTTGTCTATTATAAACGATACCGAAACTTTCCTCATCCACTTATCCATTTCATATTTCTCATTCACTTCATCAGTTTCGTGAGTGAACTCAGAGTTATAAATACACAGAAATTAGTTATTTCAATAAAAATAAGTTTAACAACCAGATTCAAAAAGTACTCGATACTGACATCCGATACTCGTAGAAATACCCGATATTTTCGATACTGCAAGTTACCCGATACTTTCCGGCATCGGTATCGGCACATCACTTAGTTGTCAGTTGTGCATCGCAATGGACTATAAATATGAAACAAGACCGGTAGTGACGACTGCGATTTTGATAACAGTGACAGCGATATACAAGGGCCGTTAGCAGAATTAAATGCTACTGCAACTTCTGCGATATACAGCCCTATGCATTAAACCGTGAAACGGGATCTTCTGCTTGCCGCGTCGGCGTGTGCACATTAGGACGGCGTGTGCCTTACACAGCGGATAGGGTTACCTCCTCATTCTTTCGGCGTTTAACGAGTACTGTTGCGGTCGTTGTTCTTGAAGAACGCCAGGCCCGTTTAGAGTTGGAAGAGCATCTAGTTCCACCTTATACGTGATCTAGTTTCGGCGAATTTCTTGTGTGAATTGATACTGAATTTAAAACGGCGGATGCGTAGACAAAGCAAGTCGCTTCAAAATGATCACACGATGCTGTTTGGAGTTCCATACCAGTTCCCTCGCTGTCAAAAATTAATCCGCTGTTTTTTAATCGATTCTGATTTTGGAAATCTATGAAACGTGAAATTTCTATCCGACTGTCTATTTACACATCCAAACAGAGAACAAATTGAAGGCATTCCGACATAAAGCAGGTTAGCAAAATCTTACGATATGTAGAATCGTTCTAAGCGAAACTAGAAAGCGACTAGATTCTCGGCGACGAAATTCCCCGAGGTTCTCGTGGCAGGAAATGATAGCTTATTCCGCTGTGTTCTGTGGAGAAGGAATGGAAGATCCCACGCAAATTTTCAATTTTCCGAGGCATTTTTCTTAATAAAATATTAGGAAAAATCGAAAAATTTTGAATGATATATACTCTATTAACCTGGATTAATGTTATGATGCAAAAAAAATAAAGTCGATTTTTTCCGTGGAGTTTACCTTTAAGTGTTTGAATCACAAAGCTATATCCAGCATTTTCTGGAATTGGGACGTAATTGCAATGCAAATTATGCAATCCAAAAAAAAAAATACTTCTTTGAGTTGTGATGTGAAGGTGTTTTGATTTAATTCCTTCACAGCACTTGGTTCCATTTGTTTTTATGCTTTTCTAATTTTCTTTAGCAATTTATAGTAATTATCTAGTGAATTCGTTTTGGTTTTAACCACGACCTTACTGGATCAACACCACCTAGCCATAAGGCCTGATAACGGAAATGTCATACATTATTACATCATCATTATCATTAGTTTACCAAATTTAAGGCTTATTTTTGGTAAAAATAGGATTAGCAATGGTCGACTAATGATGATAACATTGTATGATGTTTCCGTTATCAGCCCTTAGCCAACGAGAAAGATAGGCCCCGGCGCGGAAAAGTCATCTGATTGGTTTGGTTTTGTTTGGTATTAACGTCCTTTTCAACTGCTATGGTAATTTCAAGACGGCGTTATAGGGGCCGCAAATTTTGCCTCGCAAGGGTTCTTTAACGTGCAGCCGGCAAACGACTACACGGGACCAGCGGCTTTACATCCCTTCCGAAGGAAGTGCGTGATCTTCAGGATTTACCCCTGAAAAATCCTCGTCGTCCTCGGCCGGGATTGAACCCGCGTACTCGGGCATCAGAGGCGATCACGCAACCGCTGAGCCACCGAGGCCGATAAAAGTCACCTGATCATAGTAGTCCGGCCAGCCAACAATCCAAGCTTCAGGGTCAAAGAACTACAAAGTACTCTCGTGCTCATGCTACTTTATCCGACTTAAAATTTTACCTTGAATTCCCCATAGGATTTCCCTGATGATCCCCCTCAAGCGTCAAAAAGTTAAACTTCTGCTGACACGAAGGAAAGCATTGAAATGATACGCGATGCGGAGGCCTAATATCTCGAAGGCCACGGTAGGATTCGAAGTAGTTTAAACATGGGCTTTATAACAGAGAGCACCAATCCCAGATAACATTCTCTCATAATAGTTATTAGAACCAATTTTTATCCTAAACAGTCATCTATTTTTTAGTTTAAAAATGGAAGAATCCTACTTTCGCTGCCATTTTTTCAAAAAAAACCCCAAAAACCCTCTATATTCACTGAAAGTAGCGAATAGATCTAAAGTTATCAGTACCCCTATATTTGGTACCCCTAATTGCCATTAGGCCTAATGTTATCAAGAACTAATTGGTATGAATAGAAAATCGGTGTTAGGCTTAATGTTATTAACAGCTAATGGCTATCGTTTGGCCTAATGTTATCAGTAGCTAATTGCTTTTAAGCTTATCGTTAATAGTTAATTGCTATCCACAGCAGATTGCTCTTAAGCCCATTATTATTATCTGCTAATAACTAAAGCTTAAATTATTAATAGCTAATTGCCATTAGTAACTATTTTCTGTTAGACACTTTGTTATCAATAGCTTGTTGTTGTTAGTAATCAATCGCTCGCTTCTTTTCAACAACAGATGCTTATGTAGAAACGCTTTAATACTGGATGCTCACTGCATTTTATCATTATATAGGAATGCTTATAATTTATATAAAGAACACGAAATTACTTCGAATGGATACTACAATCTCCATTCATTAATGACTTGGCTTTCAATTTTTTTGTACGATAGAAAATATTACATGAGGTATGAAAGTACGGAGTCACCACAAGTTACTAGAAATCACGGAGTACCTCAGGGATCAATCCTGTCACCTCTTCTATTCGCCCGTTTTATAAATGATCTCCCCACTAAATTTGTACATACTAAGGTCATTATGTACGCTGATGACGTGGTACTGTTGACCGCTCATAAAAATCCTGCGGAGCTCGTCTCACATTTGAATATGGCGTCATTAGAATTAGCCACATGGTCGGCATCAAATAACATCAAAGTTAATACCTCAAAAACTAAATTTATGATATTTTTTCCAAAAGAATAAGAAACTGGTACCTCAAAATCCTGTAGTTTTATATAATGGCAAGTCAATAATCCAGGTGGATTCCTTTAAATACCTAGGTCTAATATTACAACATAATTTAACTTGGGATAAGCATATCGAAGCTCTAATGTTTAAAGGAAATTGCCAAATGGGACTAATCTCAAAGCTACATTATTTACCTCGTAAGATCTTAATACTATTGTATTACACATGGATACAATCCAGTTTATGTTATGGTATACTGTTTTGGGGCACTACAACATCGGGTAACCTTCTACGAATTTTGAGATTGCAAAAGTGGTTTATGCGAGTGCCGACAGGTATCTCAATATCTTCTTACTTCAAAATCTATAAGTTGCTAACAGTTAATCAGTTGATAAAATTACAGATATGCACCTTTGTCTATAAAACATTAAACTCTATATTAATATTGTCACCCTCCCCCTTGTCTTCTATGAGTTTAAGAACTTCACATAATTATCCTACACGTCAGTTCAGAAATATGTATTTACTAAACAACACTAGAAATTATCGTAATAACTGTTTATCAATTCTTGGTATTAACACTTGGGCGGAGTTACCACATGAAATCCGAGAGATAGCTATACTTCCAAAGTTTAGAAACAGCTTAAAAAATTACATAATGAATTATTCTCCACCAATTACATAATTTAAACAGACATGAATACTTTACTTCATTGTTTAATTTCAGTATTGTTTAGCTTTAAGTTTGACAGGTCAAATTAACGAGTTTTTAGGGTGGTGTCCAACAAAAGTAGCTTGAATTACTAAGTAGGTTTTACAGATATTGCATTTTGTTTTTTGACAGCACCCAGAATTAGCAAAGTGTACTATATTAATATAAGATAATTATTTGTTAAATTATGATTATCTAATCTAATTTAGGCTTAAGTAAACTAACCTTTTTAACTTTTATATTGTAATTATTTTTTGTATCCCCTTAGGTCTCACATGTCGGTCTTTGGCCATACCTGACCTAGGGGTTACAATTGTATTAAACTTTCTTTAAATAAAATAAATAAAATAAAATAAAATATGGTGTCAGTACTTATATATATGGTGACTTTTAAATTTTTATATGGTGTCAGTATTCAAACGAATGTTAAAATCTTTAAAAAAAATTTAAACCTCTTTAGAAATTCATAAAGAGGAAGTTCTTTGCATATCTGATATTTTATTCAAGCTTCCCCTCCCATTGAAATTTTAATTAAGAATTTTTTTTAACCATTTGGAAATCATGAATGCGGACTTCCTTGCTTTAAGTGCGATAACTTGACGCACTTATCTGTATGGAAGCCACTTTTTTAATCCGGTTCTCGGAATACGAATGCGTTTTTTTTTCCATTTCTCCGTCTCTCTCTTTTTCTCCTTCTCTTTATCTCTCATTTTTTTAAATGATATAAGAAATGACAGTTAACTGGACGGGAAGCCGAGATGCGATGATATCACTGAACAATTTATTAATAAATTTGAATTCATAAACTTTAAAAAGTAGATTTTACACATTATTTCATAAAAAGGAATAGCTCATTCATTAATATCATTCGTATCGTAGCTTATTTTAACTTCTTTCGAATTTTTCATTCACCAGATTTGTTCGAAAATAAGCAGATAAATTTTATTCTTTTATGACTTATATTTATTGTTTCTTCAAATGTAATTACAGGTTAAATCATATGAACTCGCAATAAACTGAAAAGGAATCGCTATTACCTTGTTGCGTAAAGGATAACTTACAGTATGACTGAAAGCTTGAGGGAGTGTCCAAGGAGCTTGTGATGACTTAGTCAGACTGCAATTGCCACCGCACATAATACACTGTTTGACAATTACTAAGGAACATGCGCATTCCGCTATTTAGGGGCGCTGGAAAATAATGCAGGAAGCGTCAAAACATTGGTTGCTACTCTGTTGTTCGATTTGCATAATTTGAATAAAAGTCACGTGTCCAATGAGCTGTGGTTCAGTGAAAATCAGTAGCCGTGGAGTGTTAGGGCGAATACACGTGCAGGTGTTTGACGAACATTACTGTAAATTTTCAGTCACTCTATCGCATATCGTCTACAGAATGCCGCAGAGACGTCATTTGAGTGGACGATCGTGGACGAGCAGTTGGACGGCTTGAGACATGGCAAAGTGTGACTGAAGTTGCGCGATCAATGGGCGAAAAGTGTTGTTTCTCGTTTGAAAACTGCTGCTACCACCAGAGGATCCGCTTTACGAGTCCATGGGGGTGGTCGTCGAAGGAGCACAACCGCTCGGGAGGACCGTACCATAGCCCTTTGAGCATAAAGAGGAAGAAATCAGACACCCACACAGATAGCCGCAGATCTTGCCGCTGCTACAAGCACTCATGTTTCTGCCAGAACCATTTCCCGTCGGTTGAATGATGTTGGGCTGTATGCACGGAAGCTTGTGAAATGTTGCATCGTATAATCGACGGAAGAGATTAGAGTGGTGTAACGACTATCGTGCTTGGGGCGATCAGGAGTGGTCCATGGTGATGTTCTTCTGCAGAGTGATTCTGGGGATCAACTGATCTGGCGTAGAGGTACCCGGCGTTGCCCGGGATAATTATACTTGTAAGTAAACAGGACAATCTCAAAAAATTAAATTATAACTCCCAATTGGTTAAATAATAACTCAATCAACACAACACAGAGCAAAGGGACTATCCATTCTACGAAATATACGAAAAAACAGGAATGCTAGGTGATATACCGGGATTTTATCTAAACTTTTCTTGACTTGTCTCACCACTGCGGAACATCACCAGATACTTTAGACTCAAGTTTTTCTTGCCTTTGACGTAGAAACTCTTGCTCTATTCGAAACTCCCGTTGTTCAGATGTTTCAAATGCCCGTAGAACTTTTTCTGTTTTAGTTGCAGAGTTTCTCTGACCAATACTCGTTCTTTCTCTTTCCTTTCCAGACATATAAATTTTTGTCAGTCGTCTGGACGTTTGATAGGGAGCTCAAGGGAGACACGCGTGCCTCATCAATAGACGCTACCTTATTAATGTTCTGTCACTGCATCATCATTTTATGCTCAATATTAATAATTCATGGAAATGAACGTTCAATCATCACATAATCAGCATGTCAGTTTCCAAAATATACACATTCCCACTGAATATAGTCAAAATGTATTTTTATGAAATGTTTGGATCAGATGTGCTATCAAATAAGCTAGGTGATAACCCCGGCGTGGCTCGGACTTTTTTTTTTGATTAAAGTTTGCAATATCTTAAAAATAAACACATGAAAACGCTTAGAATTAATACAGTAAAAATTCTTAATGAAAATTCGAAAAAATTTTTTTTTAAAGGCTCATAATGGATGGACCTCTCCAAGGATGCCACTACTACTCTAAATAATTTCTTACCCACGTAATCTTACTTTAGATGTACACTTGATGTTGTTGCAATTCCCACTCTTCTCTGATGTCTTGAAGCAAAACTTGGCCATTCATCACTTTGTGTAGTCTAGCGGTCGCCTATTCTTCTATTTACTTGCTTACCATTTGCTCAATACAGCACTCAATAAGGGGTGCTTCCTCTGTCGTCTTTCCACTCTTTCTCAATTGTCTGCTAATTCTCCATTATCTCCAGTTACTGATCATTTTTAAAGATTTTCAAGAAATTGTTAAGTACTAAGAACTCTCTTTTCTAAGAAAAACCTGAATAACAGGAATTCTATGCATTGTTACAAATTGAAACTTATCTATATTGTACTAATTTTGCCTTGCATTGTTGGTCTTGAGATATATATTGTTGATCCGTGCAGAGTGTTTGTGGATTGCGTGTTGATACCATTGTTGATAAGCATTGTTGCACAAACTTTGCCTTGCATTGTTGGTCATGAGATATTTCTCATTAATATGCCGTGCCATCATTATGAATATCGATTTATTATCGATAATTATTATTTTTTCGAAATCTGAGGTAGACAGTGACCTTCCTCAAGTATGCAAAATTTCATCCAAATCGGAATAAAACTGTAGATTTGTATAAAAAACAAACAAACCCACAAACCCACAAACAAACATCCTTCTTTATACATAGATAGATACCGTCGAACCTATCAATAATGAAAATCATATAACGACTTTTTCCCTATAACGAATTTTTACTTTGGTCCCAACCTAGATAAACATGTAAATCTTGGGTATTAACCATATTTCTGTATAACCAATTTTTTGGGGGAGTGGCCAATGATTTCGTTATAAGGAAGTTCGACTGTATCAAGTTAAGGCAGGCTTTCCTTATCTTTGTAGGTTATGGTAAGATTGAAATGAAATTGAAATTTGCAAAAAAAAGGCTATAATTTTGCAATGAAAAATCTGATTATATACCATTTTCCCCTCGTTGAATAGAGCTAATTAAAAGCTACATTTCACTCTTTATTTTGTCAAGATATTCTAAAAAATCACCTTTTAAATTGAAAAAAATGTGAAGAATTTGGCATAAAATCGATTACCTTGACCAAACCTGAAGTCAATTTTTTTTTAACTTAAATGCATTTAATTGTCTATCATCGACCTATAGAGTATGTTTGTTTCATCAAGATAACTCTTATGGTTTGATCAGAAGTGAGGGAAACTCAATGATGACGGACAGAATAACGTTTTTATTATATTGGATAGAAGATTTTTGCGTGATGCGCGAACAACCACGGACATGTTAGAGTTTTATTATATGTATAGATAACATTTTTGCAGTAATGCAAAACAATGGTTGTGCAATAAATAGTGTTATAATAAGTGTTTTCGTTTAAATTGATGAACAATTTCTGATTTTTGCCTTTTCTTTAAACCCAAACACACCACGCTTTCACTGCCTCTATCTCCTAAACGGTTGGATCAATTGAAAAAACACCAAGAATAAAACATTTCTCAAATGTTGTGTACAATCTGAAAATACCATTAAAAATAGGGTTTTCCATTGCACATTTCAAAGTTGATTTCCATAATCGAAAATGGCATCGTTTTTTTTTGGAAATGGAATGCACATAAAAGCCCTCACATAAAAGTACAGTAATTCTTCATTGCAAATAGTCTGTCAGATTTGTATTTTAGAAGTTGGTTATTGGTTCAATTTAGATGAGACACCCTGTATGTACAACTCCTTGCCAAAAAATTAAAATAACGGTGTTTTACGTTCTGAAGTTCAATTTGAATGGAGAATAATCAACGAATTTTTGTAACTGCACGTCTAGATTTTCTTTTTTCCCTGGATGAGGTAAAAAGACCTCAAAAGGAACAGTTATTTATTCAAAAATTAAAATTTATTTCCAACGAATTGAAGGTAATTTGTAACCATCTTTAAGTTTAATTTAATTTTGTAATCCAGCTTTGTTTTTATAATTTTCTTTGTTTTGTTTTATTTTTACTTCCATGTCGGGTATTACTCTTAACGTGTCGGGTATTTCCGTTACAGGGGCTTGCTCCCTTGCCGATTCTGATTGGTTCTGCAATTTAATTCTGATTGGCCTTGTAACTTGTGTAATTTACTGTAATTTTGTCATATGTTTCTGTAATTTACTGTATTAAATTGAAGGTGATAAGATGTTCTTTCTATTTATATATATAAAGAAGAATGTTTGTGGGTTTGTTTCTTATACAAAACTACAGGTTTATTCCGATCTTGATAAAATTTTGCATACTTGACCTACCTCAGATTTCGAAAAAATAATAATTATCGATAATAAATCGATATTCATAATGATGGCAGGGCATATTAATAAGAAATATCTCAAGACCAACAATGCAAGGCTAAGTTTGTGCAACAGTAGGTATCAACATCTATATCTTTTGGTTTCCGAGACGGTCTATAGATATACATGGTCATCGAGCTTCGGCCATTTTCCATTATTTTGAGAAGCTAAGGAAAACAGATCACGTTAGGTGTCGCATAGATCGCACTAAGGCTAGAGTTCCTGTATAAAGAGTTCCTGTATAAAGAGTTCCTGTATAGAGTTCCTGTTCATTATAAAGGCTCTCTAACTAAGGCCGACCGCGATCTGCGATAGTTTTTCATTGAAACTGAAAATGAAAGTAAAGTTTCTATCTATCGATAGGACGGCGCTGCAGGCGCAGTTGGGCTAAAGCTCTTTATATACAAGTATGGACAACTGACGCCATTTTTGGCCTTTTCGTAGGTTCACTCACTATAGACGGCTTATTATGTTCGAAAATTCGAAAATCACTCGTTTTTTTATGTAATTTATGTATACTTACGATGAGCGTTAAATTGCATAATAAACGAGTGATTTTTCGAGAGTTTTAATAAGCAGTTGAGCCTACGAAAAGGCCCAAAATGACAAAAACGGCTTCAGTTGTCCATACTTGTATATAAAGTGCTTTATGTTGGGCAATACCGCCTAGAGAGAAAGCCTCCTCACAGAAAAATCTTACATTATTACATCACCTACGGTAGGGACAATTTCGGGGTTATTATTGGTAGAAATATGATTAACAATACCCTACCGTAGGTGATGTAACAATGTATGACGTTTTTGCGCTCAGGCTTTGGGTAGCAGTGGTGTTGAGTCGGGCCGATTGTACATGCAGCGCCACTTTTCAACAGAGTTCCCGCCCTACCGGGAGCTAGAAACTTTTAACAATGGAGCTCGATGACCACGAATATCTATAGACCGTGGTTTCCGAGATAAAAATCACATGACCTCTTAATTGGCGTCGAACATCAATTTTAACAATACCATGAAATTCGGCACTGCCAGTTGCTATACAACTACACTAACAGTTTTTTAATTGGAGTAACGGTTTTTATGATATTTGGCCGTTACCCTTTATTTGAAACACCCTGTATATGCTCATGCATATTGTTGGTGAGATACTCCTATTAGTATGGCCTCTCATCGTTTTGAATATCAATTATTATCGATTATAATCTTCATTTTGCTTTGAAGATCAAATGCAGAAAATTCCATCAAGATCGGAATAAAACTGTAGATTTGTATAAGAAACAAACATTCATCTTTATATAAGTAAATATGCAGACTTGAAGAATAATGAACATAAATGGGAAAGAGGAAAAAAAATCTCTCCGCAAGCAATCTCCCAGCCACTCTGCCATTCAGTTCCACCAGCCAAAAATCAGGGACAGCTAAGCAAATAAAAACAACAATTGCATATTGTGTAGTAAGTAATGCTAGGCCAAAGATCAAACAGTACTAAACATGCAAAATTAATGCTCAAGACTAAGCATTGGAACGATTCGAAAATCGCTCTTGGGAGTATTTCTCCGGCCCAAAATAAAAACATATTCACAACCGACAATGTAATAAGAAAATTTTAAACTACAGACCAAAAGGAAGATTAGACATAATGTGCTTAATTAAAGTCAAGTAGAATTTGGTTATAGTAAGACCACACTGGAATAGAATCAAAATGCATTCAAGGGTTACATGTAGCTATCACCAAGCCTTTATCAAAAGTGAGTTCCATCATGGCGCATAACGTATTCTTTAGACATTTTCACAAGTTTACTGTTGAACTTGGAAAGTTGAATCTTCTTTGTGCCGGAAATCCATGATCCGTGGACAGGAGACTAAAAAATCAAAGTCACTCACCAGACAACAGGCCATATTGTTCATTTCAAGGAAAAATACAAGTAGACACGAAAGTTATGACAAATACAAGTGTGCATGCCTAATGGATCAACAAACTAATAGGAATTTTCCCGTTACGAAAGAATCGTGTCATGAAGAAGGAACATGACTTCAGAGGTGAGAACAAGAACAATGATGAAAACATGTCTAGATCCCGGCTAAAGGCTGATGCACTATCTTATAAAAATAACTGGTTGCTCAGTTCATCACGGAGAGCCAGGAAATTTCAAAAAGGCCGAAGAGAACCCTTTACTGTTCAGGAACAGCTGAAAATCTGATGAGACTTTTGCCAATTATCATTAACATTAACTTTCCAACAATAATTCAGCACAGAGGTTCGAGTTGTAACAATATCACGGGTTATATTACTTATTACTTAGATTGTAACCTTGTCACGACAAGAGATATCATTAAAATCTAAAAAATATGTGAAATGGAATGTTTCTAAAACAAACATTGTCACATCGAGAAGGGCGTTTTTTTCTACAAGGTGAGGATGTTCAAATCAGGTAAGACATTTATTCAAAATTTCTAGTTATTTAGATCACCCTTCGGTATTACCCCAAGTACTCCTACAACAATTGGAATAGTAGTCATTCAGTTTATATTTTCAACAAGCGTTCAATTTCTATTTGTAAGTCTTGGTCCTTTGTGATCTTCTCTCGCTACCTGTCTTCAATCTGTGCATCATCTGGTATGGCGATGTCAGTGAGCCAGATTTTCTTTTTATCAGCAACAGTTATGTCAGGCGTGTTGTGGGCCAGAAGGCTGTCTGTTTTGATTCTGAAGTACCACAAAATCCTTTCTTACTTTCCAAAATTTCTTTTGTTTGATGTTCCCAGTGATTTATGCTCTGGCAAAGAATGGCGTTGCAAATAAACCAGTCTCTGATATTTTGCTGCATGCACTGATTAAGTGGTTGACTGTTTCATTCTTCTCATTGCAAAGTCGGCATTTACTGTTCTTGGTATGCTGAATTTTTTGCTTTCATGCAACTTGTTGATAGAGCTTGTTCTTGAGCTGCCAAAATGAATCTCTCAGTTTGTTCTTCAATGCTTCTTCTCTTAACCAGCTCCGCGTAAGTTTTTGATCGGCTTTTCCCTCTATATCCTTCAAGTATTTACCGTGCATTAGTATGCTTTTCCAGTTTTATACTCGATTTTCGATAGTTTCCTTTCAGCTTTATTGTCTTTAAGAGTTTTCCCTGGTTAACTTCTTTCATCAATGACTCTTCACTTCTCCTAACGTAATCACTAAATCTATGCTTTTCATCCTCCACAGTCTGTTTCACTTGTATCGTAAGATTCCTCTGTCATCATCAGCTCTTGGTAAATACAGTGCGTTAACATCAGTTTTTGTGTGCAAGGCTCGATGCATTGTCATTAGTTTTCTAGTCTTTTGGTAGAGGTTGTTAAGTCCCACAATCTAGTGATTATACTAGAAGAATAGTACCATATAACGGGTATTGCCCAGGTGTTAATTACCTTTTATAATTATCATTATTATTATTATTATTATTATTATTATTATTATTATTATTATTATTCAATTCTAAGTTTTCCGGATATCAGATTTAAATTGCTAATTTTTATATCCGTTGTGCGATCTAACATACGAGGGGCGATTGATAAATAAGGTCTCCATGGCTGTAACTTTTTTATTTCTTAACCGATTTTCAAAATTCTTTTTGTATCTTATACACACATTTGTCCTCTATGTAATGCACTATTCACTTTTCGACATAGTCCCCATCCCTTTCCACGCATTGCACCAACGCGTACTAGTTGGGTGAACCCGTCGGAGAGGAATTCCGGAGTTGTTGTCGACACCAGGATTGAATGGCTGTCACATAGGAATGCGACAATGAAGCTGTCCGATGTCCCCAGCCGCTGCACTTTCGGCAACTCTACAGACTTGGGCTCACTGGGCTGGGCTTAACCTATGCCATGACACACGTTTATTATTTTATATGTTTTTTCAATATTAAATAATACTGAGAGTAAATAAGCAGTAAATGCAACATGTAAAAAGTAAAAATAAAAATATACAAAAAAATTGTAAATAAATAAAATAAAATAACAAACATATGTAAGCTTACGTAAAAAACAATTTACAATTAAAAAACTTAATAATGAATTTTTTTCTTTACTCTGCATACGTGTTTGTATTTAAATAATCTTATTCTGTTATCTGTTTCTTCATTTCGTCCAACTTACTTTGTTAGTTTTCACACGGATTTTGATTTTATTTGCATTTTTATATCCTTTAGGACTTCTTTATCTTGCTCAAGTTTGTTGGTTTTTATTTTCTCTTATTTTACAATTTTAAATACATTCGAACGTTGTGCTCTGTAAATATGTTTGTTCCATAATGTTTTCTAACTGTGTATTTTATATTTCATATTTGTATATGTACCATCCAATGGTGCAAAGTAACTTGAGATAACTAGTAGTCTCCCGACTCATTAGTTTTCATAATGTGTATTAATCCCCATTTTTTGCTAGTTTCAAGTTTTTCTTTTATTCGTCCAAGAAAATAGATTTTTTCAAGCTTCTGCCAAATAACCCATCCTCTCAATGGAGAGTGCCAATGCTTTTTCTTAAGTAAATGAGATATTTTCTACTAATTATTTTACTTTATGCATTCTAATCTGTAATTTATTCTTCTGTCATGACAAATGTAGTAAAATATAAAAATTATTTTTATTAAAACCGTTAAAATCGCAAGGTCATAAAAAAAAAAATATCAAGTACATGGTAAAAAAACTACGCTTATCTGCACACAGTATTCAAGAAATACTACGTAGTGGAATCGTGGCTCTCAATTGCTCAAACCCTCTTGATCCCACTTGCTAGACTGTTTTTTCTTTTGTGTTTCAGAAGACTTTATTTTTCGAAATAATGATAATTTAAAACCTAATAAACTCCAATTAATTTGTATTTAATTGTATTTAATTTATCTTCAGCTGGCATAAAAATTTTCCGGTTGAGCCATCTCTTATCAATTATGTTAACTTACATCAATATTAGAACCAAATTACATTAGGATGAATTGTGATTAATATCGGATCGTATTTTTGCATTTACAATACTCATTTCCAAAAAAGTTGGGACAGTGCAAAATATATAGAAAAAAACAAAAAGGGACGATGTAACAAAACTTTCTCGCGAATACAAAATAGCAGATACGTTTATGAAATGCCATAAATATACTGTGTGCACCAAAACATTTTGTATCGTGGCCGGGACGTTCATTTTGAATGGGGGTGTTGCAACACGTTCCAAAATAGTAGGGACATACGTTGTAGAAAGCGCCGTTAGTAGTGGAACCTTCCGAATTGTTCGGGAATAACCTAGAATGATGACTTCGTACTACATTCCGTATAAATAACAGTTGCCATCCGTCGTTCAGGTAACTTATTCGGAACGATGGGTCGAGGCAAACCAGTTAGTGAAGATCTTCGTGTTCGAATCATTCAAGAATTCACAAACAACGTTTCTCAGCGTGCAATAGCCAGAAGATTTAACCTGTCATCATCTACAGTACATAATATTATCAAGCGCTACCGAGATAGTGGTGAGATCACAGTTCGGAAAGGCCAAGGTAGAAAACGTATTCTGAATGCTCGAGCTCTTCGGATCCTCCGACGTCACTGCGTCACGCATAGGAATGCTGCGATTACGGACATAGCCACGTGGGCCCGCGATTTCTTCGGGAAGCCATTATCGTTGAATACTGTACGCCGATGCATCCACAAATGCAAACTTAAGTTATACTGTGCACAACGGAAGCCATACATCAACAAACGACAGCAACGTCGCCGTCTGATATGGGCTCGAGCCCATCGCAATTGGTCCCAAGCACGCTAGAAGAACATATTGTGGTTCGATGAATCAACCTTTACGATTATTTACGGAAATAATGGACGCCGTACACTCCGGACCAAAGACGAAAAGGATATTCCCGCGTGCTACAGCGTTCGGTACAGAAACCACCGTCTGTCATGGTCTGGGGCTGTATTAGTGGCCATGGAATGGGAGACTTGCACATCTACAATGGTACCGTCAATGCTGAAGCGTATATACAGATCCTGGAACAAGCTATGGTGCCATCTAAGAAGCGCCTGTTTGGACGACGTCAGTGTATATTTCAACAAGACAACGCCAGACCGCATGCAGCGCGCATAACTTCTGCATGGCTACGTCGGCAGCGCATTCGTATGTTGGATTGGTCCCCTTGCAGCCCGGATCTGTCGCCTATAGAAAACGTTTGGCGTATTATTAAACGAAAACTACGACAGCGATGACCCCGGACAGTTGAACAGCTGAACAGCTGAAAACCTATATCCAACAGGAATGGGACAGAATTCCGGTTACGGTGTTAGAAAGATTGGTGTCATCGATGCCCAGAAGATTACAGTGTGTCATCAAGAGGAGAGGTGACGCCACACCGTGGTAAACGCCGTGCTGTCCCAACTTCTTTGGGAGTGTGTTGCACGTGCCAAACAGGAAAACCACCTGTATCTTTCTTTAAGCATATAAGATATGTGATCCCATGCCTAATTTATCGTTTATGTATTGTAATGCGTTGAAATAAACGGCAATACAATAATCCAAACAAATGTGTTGGAGTTCTTCTTATATGTTGCACTGTCCCAACTTTTTTGGAAATGAGTATTGTATTTAAGAAACATATTAGTGTTTTTCCGATAAGATTCTCTGAAAGCTCTTATCTTCCTAGTGATCAGTTATTATGCAACTGTTTTGAACGTCGGAGTTACTTAAGCTATTTCTGTGAAAATGATACGTCATAGGTGAAGCCCCGCCCACAGAGCCCAAGTCTGTAGAGTTGCCGAATGTGCCCAGCCGCTCAAATCAGCTGGGGAGCAATGTCGGATTACGGGTGCTGCCATCTATTGACAGCATCCAGCATAAACGAAACCATTCGAGAGCAAAGCACGAACCAGCGGAAGGAAGTAGTGGGCGAAGGCGGAAACGGCGCAGAAAAGAGCGCGGCGTTCAAAATGCGATTCGGGAGAATTGCGAAAAGGGAGAGACAGCGGAGCTTCAGTCTTCGACACGATATAATCGATTGGAAAAAGCTCCGAAGCGACCGAGTTTTTGTAGGAAAAATATCTCGTTCAGCAATGACGGAGATAGAACTAGAGAAAGAGAACTGATAGACAGTGTGCAGTGCAATGGACGTGATTCGTGTTCTCCGCGAAGGACGCATGCATGGCATTACGCTTCATTTACTGAACTAACTTTCTCGGTGTATTTTTCCACTCAAGGAAGCCGTCGTCAGCTGGGACACGGAGAGGTTTGTCCGAGCCCGAACTCGCCAGCGAGCAGCCCGAGAAGGAGAAAGCAGTACGTACGTCTGCCGGAGTCAGCAGAGCCCGCCAGGTCGTACTTTTCAAGCCGGTCTTCGAGGGAAACACGATACGAGTGCTTGTCGTCGCCATTGACGTGCCCAGCCGAATTTCATCGATAGTGCCAAGGATTGGAATGGAGACGGAACGAGCCAGAGAGACTAGGGTCGTTTGCATCGCTCCTTGGTCGTTCATCGCCCTTATCCAGGATTATCTCGGTGCCATCATCCCATATACAAGATGAGCAAGTTACATGCTTACAAATAAATGCTCTCTCTCGCTCTCATATGCAATGACGCTCCCGAGCGCGTAATGTTTGTTTCTTTTAAAGCAACTGCGCGTAATTTCCTTAGCTCAATGTATTACCTGTAGTAAATGACAGTAAGCCTCAGAAGCCATCAAAGGTTACATTTAATTTTGCGCGAGGTTGTTTAGCAAATCTAATTATCTCTCGCGCGTTGAAAGGCGGTCGTCAGTAGACTAATTCCGTATTTTCTTTCTTTGCAGTTATTTACGCGTCTTAGGACAAATTTAAACGCGGTGCGTCGCCGCTGACTGTTGTAAGGTGTACAATTGTTCTTATTGTACGAAAGAGCGGAGGATTTGATTTTCCCCTGCGGCCAGCTTCAGTATTGGATACCGTTGCGCTGTCTACGGTGGTGAAAGCAGAACCAGCTAACGCAACATGAAGTTAATGTTTTGTTATGGACTCTAATTGAATTTTTGTAACATGGGTTTCTAGCGTCAAGTTGAAACTTTTATATGCAAGTTAATTGCTATTATAATTTTTACAGTTATTGTTTCTTGCCCAACTGTATTTAGTTTTTGCTTCATTCGGGCGGATTTCCTACGTGTTAGTAGGATTCCCCCTTTTTACCCAAACACGGGCTACGACCTTACATGGTTAAGAGAGATAGGTAAATTACCATTTAAATCCTCCCATTCGTTTGACGTACCCATGGGTAAACTGTATTTTAGTTTATTATATAATGTTAATAAATCACTTTAATTTAAGCACAAAGTATGTTATTTCTCTGTGCACGTATAATTAGGCAACTTCCACTGCGCATAGTCGAATTTTAACGTGACAATGGCAGCTTTGGACCCTCTTCTGGAGTACGATAACGTCCGCCCGCACACGAGACATCACACACTACAGGCGTGGCAGCGCCTACAGTTCAAAGATGAAAAATTGCAGTTCAAAAATGAAAGACTTTGCACATTGCGACTTTCACCACTTCCCAAAGAAGAAAGAGCCCCTTAAGGGAAACGCTGTCATTCAATCCTGGTGTCGACAACAACTCCGGAATTCCTCTCCGACGGGTTCACCCAACTAGTCACGCGTTGGCGCAATGCGTGGAAAGGGATGGAGACTATATCGAAAAGTGAATAGTGCATTACATAGAGGACAAATGTGAGTATAAGATACAAAAAGAATTTTGAAAATCGGTTAACAAAGTTACAGCCATGGAGACCTTATTTATCAATCGCCCCTCGTATTATTTTTAAGTAATTGCTTTTGATTTTGTCTTTGATGTTGAACTCTGTTATTTTTATCATGTTTTAGTCTCTTTCTTATGCGTTTTTTTTCTTAAGGCTTTCTTTTTTTAGTTTTATATTTGTCTAATTTTTATTTTTTTCCCTAATACAGGGTCTTTATAATTAAAGTTCCATTTTGACATGGCCATAAAAAAAAACTACTGGGCCAAAAGCTATAATACTTGGTAATATTATACAAGAGGGCATGGGAAGTTCATACCCACCAAAAAAAAAAAAGTTCAAAAGGTCACCACTAGCATGGAATGGTGCTCTATGCAATATTCGTATACGAAATTAGACGCAAAGACACAGGTTAACAAGTCTTTAATCGTTACTAAAATTCTTTCAGTAAATGGTGGAGGCCACATTCAACATATAACTAATTTTAGTAACGATTAAAGACTTGTTAACCTGTCTCTTCGTATACGAATATTGCATAGAGCGCCATTCCATGCTGGTGGTGACCTTTTGAACTAATTTTTTTTTTGATGGGTATGAACTTCCCATGTCCTCTTGTATAATATTACCAAGTATTATAGCTTTTGGTCCAGTAGTTTTTTTTTTATGGCCATGTCAAAATGGAACTTTAATTATAAAGACCCTGTACATTATTTTTATATGTTCTTTTAATTTTTGGCTTTCGCCCGTTGGGGGCAACACGGGGATTGTTCCCTCTGGTTTGTCCGGTGGGTTATTTCACCGTTTATTGTTATAATTATTATAAAATCCAATCCAATCTTGGCATTTTTTGACTTATGTGATCGCCAGCGAGCTAGACAGAAGGAGCCAGGTCGATGTAAGCTTATTTTCCTTGAACTCTTATTTACAAAGTTATAAAATCTAAAATGAATGAAAACACATCAATAAAATTTCAATTGTATATTTATTAAACTTTATTGCCTTTTATTATTAATAAATTTAAAACAGAATTATACTCTTAAAAATAAATAACAGTTCAAGCATAATCAGAGAAAGAGTTCAAATATTAAGAGAGCAATTTTTCAAATTTTTTATTTGTTTTACTTTTCACTGGATTACAAACATTTCTAGCCAGAAAATAAAAACGGAGTCTGGATGAACAAAATACAGTTGCTAAATACTTACATTCCCGTGGCCACTCCTTCCAGGACATTAGACTTTATATCCTTCATAACAACTTCCGTAAGAAAAAAGAAAGAAACCAATTTGAGTTCTTTTTTCATGAATTCAATTCCCTATAATGGCATTAACCTTCGCAAAGGCACCATTCTTTCATTACCTTCCCCCACTCCCCTCTCCCTCCAACTATTCCCTGATTTATCACGGGCCTTTCTACAGTTTCTTTCAGTGTCTTTGGCTTGCCCTCTCTACATTTTTCTGCCCCCCCCCCTCTATAAGCCCCTGTATATACGATGTCTTCTAAGCCCCTATTATCACTTTCACTCTATCCAAAAAGTCAGTTTTTTCAGAGTCTTGTCACGCTGTGTTCATTATTTTTTAATAAATTAATTATAAATTTAAGAAATATTTTGTGTACCATAATCATTATTATGAGAGTACTATGATTATGCATCTATTTGATTTTCTTTATTCAATTTATTTTTTAAATATACTTAATTTCATTAACACTTTATTTAACTACATAACAAAGAAAAAATAAATAACATTTGTTCTACAATATATTTTAAATCAAATTAAATAAACAACCCAAACTACAAAACAATTCCTGTGATTGGAGCCAAAACTGCAGCCAGTTTCACAAAATTGCCACGGAGACAATTTGGAGTGGCTGCACACATTAATGTTCGGTTGCAGGTTTTTCTACAAATATGTCATCAAAAATTGTAAACTAAATTTATTAGTATACTTTTAACTCTAATAAAGAAATGTATACTACAATTGGTTTCAGATAAGCATTAAATTTCAGTAATAAAAATTATTTTCTTCTATGTCAATGTATAAAAATAAGCAAGTTTCCCTAACTCCCCTTCTACAGGGTGATTCAGTCAATTTCTGACCATTTCAGTACTATGATTTATTGACCCATTAATGTTTACAAACTTGGCATTTTAGTATGATATTTTAGGCAGTTCGGAGTTTTTATTCCCGTGGAAAAGTCTTGATGATATGCTCAATGTGGCCACCACGAACGTTTTGAACTGCTCGCAGCCGATCTGGAAACCTGTTTGAAATGACACGATTTCCGAGTTTCTGATTGAGAAAGTCTAGCACTTCATTAGTGGTGTGAGGCCTAGCCCCATCCTGTTGAAACCATTGATGTCGAAGCGGTATACGCTTCCTTCGCAGCTCGGGGATGAAGAAGGTTTCCAACATGTTAAGGCAAGCCTGTGACGTTACGGTGCCCTCAAAAAAAGAACGGACCAATGATGCCTCTTTTGGAAATCGCGCACCAAGCCATTTCGTGGATGAAGAGGTGACTTATGGATCTCATGAGGGTGCTGGAACCCCAAAAACGAACGTTGCGTTTATTAACGTCACCTGACAGATGGAAGAAAGTCTCATCTGACACCCACAGATTGTCCACAATGTCCTGATTGGCTTCCATTTCTGCTCCAAACTCCATTTTTGTTGTCGCTTCTGTCTTCCAGTGTCTGTTAACTCCTGATAAACATGGATCTTATACGAGAACAGGCGTATCCTTTCTATCCTTTCTCAAAATTCGCCACGTCGTAGTATACGACAGCCCTTCTTCAATGGATAGGCGGCGAACAGATTTTTTTGGTAGGGGAATCGACCAACCTTGTGCGAACATTTTCGACAACTTCGGCCGTTCGAACACGAGCTTCGCTCCCGCCTTTTTTCTTGCTTTTAACACATTCAGTGGCACGAAATTGCTTGACAAAATCCATGATTGCTTGCCTGCCTAGTGCGTCTCGACCATAGAGAAAGGAAGTATAAACTCTAGAGTGTGGATCACGTGACTTTCACATTGAACGGAGCGTGGAATCGGAAGTACCCAGGCGTCCATGTTGGAGTAGGAGGAAAGCCAAGATTTTATAGTTTAAAAAAAAAATAAAAGCATATGGATTAAAAAAAATAAACGCTATCTTAAATTTAACTTGTGAGCATGAGCTTAATAGAAAAATTTGAATTTCTTTTATTATTTTCTGAATTCATATTTAAATGAGAGGCACCAAAAATATTTTTTTTTCTTTTTAAAAATGCATATTATTTAATCTAAATTTTTTAAATCTTTTTCTGCACTCGCTAAAACAAGACAACTCCACAAAGTCGTATATAGAAGGTAGGTTATTTGATTAATGGGTCGTCTTATACTACACCAATATGGCCCCTGGATTCCACGGTCAAAGTCACGTGATCCACACTCTAGAGGTTTTACTTCCTTTCTCTATGGTCTCGACACTTATACTCCTTCCGGAACTTTCTTTGCACGGTTACAGGTGATTTTGTCTCGAAATAACCATTCGACAAACTTGCATTTCTGCTCTGTTGATAAAGCGGGCGTCATTTTTCAACAATACGATTTTCATGCAGCGCCGTTGCTGCAATACAAACTCCAACTATTTAGAAATTCGATATGGCGCTCATATTCTTTCAATTGTTTATCCCTAATGCACGTTATTCGAGTGAAATCGAGGCCAACGAGAGACAGGCCAGGGCACTCAAAAATCACATGATCATCGGGGTCCGGGCAACAATCCATCCTTCATTGTTTCCAACAAACAAAAAATACTGATTGTTATAATCCAAGATGGAGACAATGAAAGATGAATTGTTGGCCGGACCCCGAGGATCATGTGACTTTTGAGTGCCCTGGCCTGTCTCTCGTTGGCCTCGAGTGAAATGGTCAGAAATTGACTGAATCACCCTGTATGATTATTACTATAGTAAGGCCTTTGACAAAGTGAATATTAATTTATTGATGAGAAAACTTGACACCGTCGGTTTTTCTCAAAATATGCTTAATTGGATGAATTGCTTCTTTCGGGCAGAACTTTTATTATTCGTAACACCAATACGAGGATCATTTCTAGTGTTAGTAGGATACGTAGTGGGGTCCCTCAAGGATCCCTACTTGGTCCTATTCTTTTTAATATCTTTACATGTATCGCGGACATTGTCATTACATCTAATAACAATGAGGTGAGAAGTCTGCTATATGCAGACGATATTAAAATTTTTAGCAGAATTTCCCGTTGGATTGATTGCCAAAATCTCCAGAATGTACTCGACAGAATCTCCACCTGGTCTTCTAATACGGCTTTATAATTCAGTGTGACAAATCGTGTATTGTTTCCTTTACCCGTAAAACATCGGATTTTGTTTATTATTACTTGTTTAGCGATTGCCAACTCGAGCGGAGATCTTCGATAAAGGATGTCGGTATTACGTTTCAGAATAAATTATCTTTCACTTTGCATTTGGAAAATAATATTACTGATACTTATAGAAAAATTGGTATGTTGAAAAGATTGCCTGAATTTTTAAGAGTCCTTTAACCCTTTTGTATCTTTTAAAGACAATTGTTTTATCCAAAATCTTATATGGGTCATGGGTTTGGTACGGCGGTCCCACTCAAAATCTATTCTTAAACAAGAAAATTTTTAGCTTCTTAAAATACCCATATTTTAAATATAACACATTAGACTTCGCTGGTAGCGATAATTCCGCTTTTAATCTTTCTAATCTTATTTACAATTCTTCACCGAACACTTTGAAACGGGTTTTATTTGGACGTATCTGGGCCCCGGATGTCCTGCACTTGATTGGAATTCGAGTCCAGAAATAGTAGAAACACGAATATTTACTTTCAGACTCGGAAGTGGCGAACTGAAATCGGTAATATTGACCCAGCTTCTAAACTAGTTGATATTCACAATGAACTCTCTCTTCAGCCACTTCGTCTTTGATGTCTTTTGTTAGTTTTATTTTCTTATGTAACCTATTGCCTAATTGATTGTCATCTCCCCACCTTTCACTTCACTTTAAAATAACTCATTATAGTTGATTCTTCTTGAATGAGGTATCAACAGATTAATTTAAACTCAGCTATTCATTTCACCAATCAAAGGCAAAAGGTTAGGTTCTTGAAAATAAAATGGCAGGTTGTGTCTTATTTATTTCAATAAGTTAGGCAAATTTGAGAATTGAAAGAAATAAGGTTTTATTCCAAGGTCAAATTTGACCAAAGAGATACAAAGAAAATGATTGAATCTTAATCTAAGGAAAAGAAAGGATAGATCTTATCATAAAAGAAGAAAGATAATACTAACCGAAATTTGACCAATGGTAGAATTAACCCAACTGGACCAACGACGCCCAGGATGAACTATAATTGACTGCCTAGGTTGTTTATTTATGTTACCTTGGTTAATTTTAGTATTGAAATTTTTGTAATTGGCTTCTTTTTACTTCACTCTGTACTATAAATATTGCGATGCACCTAAAGTAACTCATCTGAACAGTTTTGTCTGTGCAGATCAAATCCTCCGTGTACGCTGAAGAAGGCAGCGTGGCTGCCGAAATGCGCATCCGTCAGAATAAAAATCTTATGTGGATTAGTGATTTCCTGTCTTCCTTGTTGAATATTGTCCACAGTGTTTGGCTCCAACTTCTCCTTTAATAACGCGGCTTGCTATTTTTTCGTATTTGTTTAAAATAATGTAAAAAAAAAAAAAGGAATATTCTCTCTGACGTTCTGTCGACATCTATATCTCGTGTTGCCAATCTCATACAATATGAGAACGGTGGAAAGGATGAGTCATTTTGGAAACCTTTAGCCATTCACTGCATGAACTGGTAGGCAATATAATGCATTATAAATAACAAGTGACCCAATGCTATCAGAAAGATGTTTCCTTGGTAATGCTTGTTTTCTTTTAAAAAAAGCAAGAACAAAGAAAAAATAAACAATTTGGCATATTAAAATACGAAGGGAAGTCAGTAAATTACAAATGGATATAGAAATGAAATAATAAGAGCACTGATTTGAAAATTACTTTTATTTCTCGGCATAATCTCCTTCGTTTCGTAAGCCCCTGGTTTTGACCAGCAAGATAAAATTCTTTGGACTGCTGCTTCAACCAGGAAGTGACTTCCCTTTGTACAGCTTCGTCGTCGCTTCGATTAAGAAGACCGAACACCTTCATCGTAGGGAAAATGTTCACCCGCAAGATGATGTATAAGAAGGCCAAACAAATGGAAATCGCTTGGAACAATGTCAGGACTTCCACTTGAACTTTCTCAGCATCTAGTTGTCTTGTTGGTAGTAACAGCCTTCTGAGATTACGATGGCATATTGCTTATCATATAGCGCTGACATTGCTTCTCATGACTTTCATTTGTTCAGTCCTGCTACACATCATCTTTCGACCGACGATGAAGCTGTACAAAGGGAAGTCTCGTCTAGTTCAGGCATCAGCCCAAAGAATTTTATCTTATAGGTTTTGAGGGGGCTTGTGAAACGATGGGACAAGTACCTCAATGTACAGAGAGATTATGCGGAGAAATGAAAGCAGTTTTCAAATCAGTACTCGTATTTGTTTCATTTCTACACTATATGATCACAAATATCCGGACACATGCACGTTTGCGCTCTAACCACGATTTCTTGGAAATCAATAGGGCGTTGCACATCCCTTTGCCCGAATCACAGCTTCTACCCTTCGGGGAAGACTTTCCATCAAATGTTGGTAGGTACTTTCCGGAATGTTCCTCCATTCCTCCCGAAGAGCGAGAATCAGTTCAGGTACAGAAATTGGCCGATGTGATCTGGCCCGCAAGCGTCTTTCCAATTCATCCCACAGACTCTCTATAGGATTGAGGTCGGGACTTTGTGCCGGCCAACCCATTTCTTCGACCCCCGAGTCCGCAAACCACTGCTGTACACGCCTCGCTTTGTGGCACGGAGCATTGTCGTGTCGGTAGAGAAATGGCCCGTTTCCGAAAAATTGCCACAACGTTGGAAGTGCACAGTTGTCCAAAACATTCAGATAACGGTCGGAGTTCATGATTCCTTGCACAGGAACGAGCTGGCCCAGTCCGTACCATGAAAATGAGCCCCACACCATGACTCCTCCTCCTCCGAACTTGACTGTGGGCTCTGTGCACTCAGGTAAGAAGCGTCCTCCAGGTATGCGCCAAACCCAAACTCGTCCGTCGGATTGCCAGAGTGTGTAGCGAGATTCGTCTGTCCACATTACACGTTTCCATTGGTCCATTGTCCAGTTTCTGTGGGCTTTGCACCACTCCAGACGTCGCTTGGCGTCGACCCTGCTGATGTGGGGCTTGTGGGCAGCAGCACGGCCATGGAATCCCATCGTCTGCAGTTCCCGACGAATTTTCATGGTACTGGCATCGTTTGCAGAGGCGTTTCGAAACTCCGTGGCAATTTTTTCCGCCGAGGACTTCCGGTTGCTGCGGGTGACACGACGAAGCACTCGACGGTCTCTGTCCGTTAGTTTCTTGGGTCTACCGGTTCGTTGTTGAACTGTTGTTGATCCCCGGGTCTTCCATTTCATAATGACATCGCCTACTGTTGACTTGGGTATCTGAAGAAGGCTGGAAATTTCACGCACGGACTTGCCGCATAGGTGACATCCAACGATGGTTCCACGTTGGAACTCACTGAGCTCTGCCGAACGACCCATTCTTGCTAATGTCCAAGCAGAGTTGTGTCTGAAGGTGTGGGAAGCTATTTAAATGATGTGCAAGTCATTATCATGTGACATTGGGCCAATCGATGATCTGTGAGGGGTGTCATATAGTGTATATCCATTTGTCACTTAGTTTGACTTCCCCTCGTATAAATTTAACAGAGGTAATAATGTTGTACTCTGATTGTTTTTAAAAGTTTTTATTTAAATACTCAAAGAAGCTTTTGCTTAGAAATTAACATACATGTTTTACTTATATAATTTAGTAATATGACATTTTTAAATGTATTGATAATTACAAGTTTCGATTACAAATAGAAAGGAATGTGTAAAATTCCAGATAATTATAAGAAATATTCCAAATAGAAGTACTTAAATAATTAAATAATAAATATCGTATATATAATAAATATAAATATACTGTAGTGTATATAATAAAAACGCTTGACAATGAGAATTAAAATACAGCAGTCTGCAATATACATACGCATGCACTGCAATGAATGGGGGGATAGGAAAACATTGAATAGTATAACTTGATAAGTAAATATTTCTTAATTCTTCTCCAAAAGAATATTCATTGGATTCTCTTTTTATTATGCTTTACGTTAAAATTTAAAATATCCAAAGTGACCGAATGTTAAACATTTTAAATAAAACAAGATATGAAGGCGACCCATTTCGGATCTTCTTAACTGAGTAATTGTTAGCGTTTTACAGATCAAAGGGTTGAGTTCCCCTGATTTTTCGTCTAAGTTGGAGGTCCTTTGGCATAATGGTGACGCGTTTGGCATGCATTGCCAGGAGCATGGCATCTTCGAATATGTGAACGAGGGCGGTCTCAGCGGCTTCTTGGAGGGCCATTATTGCAAGAGGCTCCCATCTTATTGGTGCACCCCTAACTGATTCACCTATTTCGCGAACTAATCTCATAAAAGGTGCTTTGGGGAGGAGAAGATCACCCGCAGATTGATATTTTATTATCTCGTCACGAATTCTAGCATTATATCTGGTAAGGTGTTCTCCAGAAGTGGATCGGGCACGTGCTGGTCCTCCCCCAAAAACGAGACCACGATCCGAAAATTCAGACATTAAGGATGAACCGGAATTTGGCACTTGCGATGTGATAAATATATCTTCATTTTCATTTGAAAGTGATTTATCCTGGTCGAAAATTTTCCTACACACCTTTGGTCTGAATCTTTGTTTCTCAGTTTTTGTATATTTTTTTTTCATCTTCAATTTCATTTTAACTTGAAATATGTATTCAGAATTCGCATTGCGTTCCCAATACTCTGCGAAAGAAATTCTGAAAAGTAAGGGGAAAACATGAGAAATATGAAAACTAAATCAAATTATTAATTATTGCTATTCGTATAAAAATTGGAAAATTTTTAATGGAAAATTGGATATCCATGACAATGCTCCTTGGACAATGGTCCCTCCCCACTCCCCAACAATATCATGAGCAATGATTGTTTTTGTATGCTTCACTATTGCTAAAGAATAATATAACATTCAGTTAATATCGAAAGAATTGCTATTCAGTTTTTCTATTTTAACAAAGACAATATAGATTGTACACAAAAGAATATAGTTTTGTTTATTTTTGAGAACAACTGAAATTCAACTCATTCTGTTGGCGATATCTTTCTGAATTTCTATGATATTTGCTCGGGCGTTTTTACATTATGCAAAAGATATTTTGGTAACGCTTGCGCATGCGCAGTTAAACGTTATTTAGTTATTTATATCTATATAAATGAGGACATCCACTGACTGACTCACTGACTCAACATCGCACAGCAAAATCTACTGGGGCCACCAACTCGAAACTCGGTGGTGTCATAGGACGGATAGCGTAGGGGCGTGCTAAGACGAGGTTTTTCGAAATTCGGATGCCATGCCCACTCTAGCCCCGCCCCCAATAAACGCAGATCTTCGAAATTTTGCAAGAAGGTTTCTAGATACCGTAACAAAAAAAGTAGTTCCCCCGATTTTCGATATTCGAATTTTAAGCGCGAAAACTGAAAAAATATCGATTTTCGGGGGTGTTTCACAAAATTTTCTGATATTTTGATGCAACTTCGCGGGGAATAAAGATAAAGCAACGAAACTTGGA
>JAHWFO010016697.1:56372-99876 GCA_023313115.1 Rhysida immarginata
TTTTTTTGCCACCTAATGTAGAGAGCCTCTTCCTCCTAATGTGGAAATGCAGAGAGCTTCAAAATTGCGCAGGAGGATGTAAAAGACGTATATAAAAAGGGTGCATTCGTTGGTTTTTGAAAATTGAATTTTTGAAAATTGAATTGAAATAAAAAAAACAAACAAAATAGGCCTAATTTTGACGTTTGGGTCCAGTCAGCCCCACTCTGTCGCAAATTCATGTATAACTTAGATATTTGGACCAAGAAAGATTCACATAATTTGCAAAAAACTAATTTCTGCTTTTTTTTATATTTTACCCCCTTTGTCCCCCTATGGCCCTCCGTAAAAATATGCGATTTCTGTAGTTTTTCCACTATTTTGCGAGTAAAAATAGCTCTAGATTAATGAAATTTGGTACGGTGATGGCAATTAACGAGATCAACTGTCTGCTTAGTTTATTTTTTGATTATTTGGATCCAATTTTCCCGTATTTTCCTTTTCCGGACTTTTACCGGATTTTTTTTTTCATATATTAACATACAAACTGGCATGTTGAAAAACTTAGTTTTTACATTGGTCATAAAATATGGATTTTGTTCATTGACTTAAAATTTATTTCAAGTATCTAGGGACTATTTTTCGATTTATTATGAACTAACTGATATACCCGGCGTTGCTCTGGCTCTTTTTTTGATGAAATTTTGCAGTTTCATTATTCTCTACCTTTTTTCTCCAGCACTGCGTCAAACTCATTCACCAAAGTCGAGTAGAACTGCGTCAAACTCATTCAGCGAAGTCGAGTAGAACTACGTCAAACTCGTTCAACGAAGTTGAGACAACATTCCAAAACGAGCGAAGTCGAGTAGAACTGTTGAAGGGCCGGTAGTTAGATAGGCCATCCATTGGGAGCATTTTAAAAGAAATTTTCTCGATTCTTCAATATGAATTTTTACTATATTAATTCAAGATTTTTTCAGGTGTTCATTTTTTCTCTATATTCACATTCAGATATTGCAAAATTTCATCAAAAAAGAGTCCGAGCAAGGTCGGGTATATCAGCTGGTATTTAATATTTTTATATACTGATTGCAGGGTGTTGACTCTACTGTAGTTTGTCAAGTTCCTGAAAATGGCATTGCATTGGTTGAATATTCTGCATGTTATAAACAAAAAACGTAGGGAAAAATTTCGATTTTTTTTAAAGAAACCTTTATATCTCCATGAATATACGTGCTAATCGCATACAAATGAACACAGATAAGTAAAAGAAGCCTCATAATCATATGCAACAGCTACAACCCATTTCAAATATTATGTTTTGCAGGGTGATCCAAAACATTATTTTTTTATTCAATTTGTTGCTAGTCCCCTGTTTGCGTTCCGGACAAAACCTTCGCTGAAATATATGAGGTGTAATATGCTCTTTACACTCTTGAAGTTTCAGGATATTTTGTCAAGTATTTTTCTAAATATTCGACAAACGTCTAAAATCGAAAGTGTCCAATGACTTTTCGGTAGACAGTGTGTACAGGGTGATTCTGAAAAAGTGTGTTTAACTGTAAGCAATGACAGAGGTGACCAGAATGAACATTTTCTTTTAATACATTGTGGGGTCGCAAGTACATTGTTCAAGAGCTATCACGTTTTATGTTTATTGCTTGAATACTCACGAACTCGCGGGTATCAGCATCGCTTCAATGTGAACGTGTGGGCTGGTGTCATTGAAAATCATCTACTGGGCCCGTACATCTTGCCTAACCATTTGACAGGCGAGAATTATAATCGGTTTCTGCACGAAACTCTCCCCGGGCTCTTCGATAACATCCCTATGGATGTTCTACAAAACATGTGGTACATGCATGATGGAGCTCGGGCACACTTCGCTCGGACAGTGCGCGACACTCTAAATAGCGCCTTCCCAGGGAGATGGATTGGGCGAGGTGGGCCTGTAGCTTGGCCAGCTTGCTCACCTGACCTCAACCCAATTGATTTCTTTGTAAGGGGCCATCTTCAGAGCCTAGTGTATGAAACACCTGTGGACACAGCGTATGATCTTGTAGCACGAATTGCTGTTGCAGCTGGTGCCATTCAAGATTCTCCAGACATGTTTCACTGGGTGCGAGAATCCTTACGTCGGCGGTGCCAGCTATGTTGCACCACTGGTGGCCGTCACTTCGAACATTTGCTTTGAACTGGCGTCGTTATTGTACGCAATGTTTACAGCTTTTGGTTGTCTCTTTTGGTTGACGTCTAAACCAGAGGACACACATGATGTACACGAAACCGTATTATTGTCATTAACATAAAGTGTCTTCCACATAAAACGTGATAGCTCCTGAACAATGTACTTGCGACCCCACATTGTATTAAAAGAAAATGTTTATTCTGGACACCTGTCATTGCTTACAGTTATACACATTTTTTCAGAATCACCCTGTGTATAAAATCTTGCAAACATTCCAAGAAGGATTTTAGCTGCGACAAAGCAATCGTCACGTGCGCGTTCCCATGTTGACAATGCTTAAAAGATAAACCGAAAATAACAGTGTATTCTTTCTTGACGAATCGATTGTAATATGACATGCCATCTTGGTATTCTTAACGGTCACTGTTTTAGCACGTGCAATCGACTTGAAGGGATCCACGAAAATGCCTGAAAATTAATACAGCATGTGCTAAATCCTTGATGATCATTTTGTTCAAAACAGAATTTGAAAAAGTTAATTAATTCATTTTCATGTTAGCGTGCAAACCGCGGACGACCGGATAAACATACAGACCAAGTAGTTCATTCTTTTAAGTAGTTTTTTGCTAGAGTTCTTAATAAAGGGTATCCATAAAAGATTTGTACTATAACAATATGTAATAATTTTTGAATTAATAGTATAATCTTGTATCGTTTTCAGCATATTACAAAGAAACTCCAAAAGTTCTATCTGATCTATTCGTTTATTGCAGAAATTGCTCATAGGAGGCACTGGAACCGACAGAACAAAAGATGGCGTCTATCATAATGAAAGCGCACTGTGTACGAATATGGTTCTTTTGGAGGTTCTTTCTAAAAACATGCTGAAAACGATACATGATTGTGCTATTACTGTGTATACATGTTGGGTAATTGTGTATTTTAGTATACCAAGGCTCATAATAATCCAGAATTCGTTATTACTTACGGAAAGTGAAGATAAAACTTAATGAAATGTTAAAGCACTAGCAGCATATATAGTAAACTCCAGCGATCCTCTCCCTAACTGCGATTGGTCGAAGCCTAATCACAACGCGACGTGCTGCAAGTGCTATGAGCAATTAGTTATTTTGCTTTCTTTATAAAGAAATGCAATTAATAAAGTTTTTAATGGTCCCTAAATGGATATTTAATAAAACATAATAATGAGCTAGTTAAACTTTATTTTTATCAAAACAAAAATTCACCTTTTAAATTGCTGAACTGCAATTAGATCAGGCTCGCCACAAAAAAAATGGCTGACGATGTTGCTTGTGCATCATGGGGGATAGAAAAGAAAATTTTTGGGAGTTCATTTAAGTGGCCAAAATTATTATTTTTAATCCTGTTTGTCATAAAACGTTGAAAGTTTATTTTTGTAGATGTTTTTTTTAACAATCTACACTGGTGCTCGAAATTAACAGGACAAACACATTTTCGTGGACTTCTCTAAAACTACTGGACCGATTCCATTGAAATTTGGGGGTTGAAGCAAGTTAACAATGCGGATTACTACTAACCATTAATAATCGTTCAAGTCCTTCTTTGCATATGTAAATTAAGCTACTTCGAAATAACCGTCTTTGTGACATCGCTTTAAAAGTCTGCTGCGTGTAAGTTTTGGACGTTCTAGCCATTTTACGAAAAGATGGAACATCACTGAAGGTTAGAAGATTCCGAAAGATGGAGAGCAGTGGGACGATTGGAGGCTGGACAGACCCAAGCAGAAGTTGCGAGATTTTTTCATGCTTCGAGAAATGTCATCTCGGAATTATGGAGACAGTTCCAAGAGACAGGGACGATATGCAGATGACCAGGGCAAGGTCGCCCTAGGGCTACCTCAAGGCAAGAAGACAGGTATCTTGCTCTAACAGCTAGGCGCCATAGGGAGATGACTGCCACTCAGCTCGCAAACGAGCTCTCGTCTGCTACTGGAACCTCTGTTTCGAGACATACTGTTTACCGGAGGCTTCACGAGAGAGGGCTGTATGCCAGGAGACCAGCGGTCTGCAGCCCACTCACTTCAGGACACAGGAGAGCCCGGCTGACTTGGTGCAGACAACACCAGCCCTGGACCCAAGCACAATGGGCCTGTGTTTTATTCAGTGATGAGTCCGAGATTCAGTCTAAACACGGATTCCCGGCGAGTTTTCATCTGGAGAGAACCAGGAGCACGCTACAATCCCTCTAACATCACGGAAGTTGACCACTATGGTGGTGGTGGTCTCATGGTCTGGGGCGGCATCATGTTGGACGGACTCACAGACCTCCACGTTTTTGAGAGAGGCTCTCTGACTGCACAGAGGTACAGGGACGACATCTTAGCACCCTATGTAAGGCTCTTCAGGGGTGCCTTTGGTCCCCATTTCATTTTTATGGACGACAATGCTCGTCCACATAGGGCAAGGCTGGTCACCGAATACCTCGAAGAGGAGGATATTCAAATGATGGAATGGCCAGCAAGATCTCCAGACCTGAACCCGATAGAGCATGTTTGGGATGCATTGGGCAGGAGAATTGCAGCTCGCCAGGTTTCTCCCAGAACCCTCCAGGAGCTACGAACTGCCCTGGTGGAGGAGTGGGGTTCCTTGCGCCAACACCTCATTAACAGCCTCATAAACAGCATGAAGAATCCTTGTGAGAGCTGTATTGCTGTTAGAGGTGACCATGCACCCTATTAGCCTCCTAAAAAGACCCTTAATGCAATCTTGTTTTTGACATTCCATAGTTTCATGAGCATGGTTTGAAAGTTATGTTCAATAATTATTCGTGATAGCTTATTCCATTACCCTACCAAATGGTGATAGCTTATTCTATTACCCTACCAAATTTCAATGGAATTGGTCCAGTAGTTTTAGAGAAATCCACGAAAATGTGTTTGTCCTGTTAATTTTGAGCACCACTGTATGTTGTGGATTGTCCAGGAAACCAAGTAACAATGTTCATACGCAGGGTGAGAAGGCCGACCAATTGCAGTTAGGGAGAAGTTAGATAGAGTTCCACTATACTTTCCATGTAATTTCTTATGCAAATGCTGATTTGTCCGTCGTTAAAACGTTGTTTATCCAGGCCACTACACTGTAAGATGACATCTTAAGTCCAAGTTCCGTAAGTAATAATAGTATAAATATTATTATGGTACAAATCTTTTTTATGTCGAAGCCCGTTAATCGATTGATTCCCACAATTAATCTGCCGTCTCGGTCGACCGAGTTGCCGTGAGGGTAGATGCTCAGGCTCTATCCAAAGTTACCGAACAGTAAGTAGTTGGTCTCGAACTTTTGCACCTTGCTGTGGCCACTGAAGAAAGACACGGATCACACACGAAAACAGCCCACACCCAAAAGGACAGCACCCGAAAAGGACCACGCCCATATCGTGCTCATATGATTTCTCTTTAATGTGGCGTGTATTTAAATAAATCTGTTTTGTTAATACGTCATTAAATTTAAAAATGACAGATGTATAAGTAAAGAAGAACGAGACACAAAAACCCTGGATTGGATGAATAAAACAAAATTGGATATATACAGTGGTAAGCCCTGAAAAAAGCTGACAATTCGGAAAGAGACTATTCTTTGTCAAGCAAAATATGTTACTTTTTTTTAAAATTAGATGTTCATCTTGGAAACATGAGAGCAGTTCAATAAAGAAAGATCAGAATTTTTTTTATTCGCATAATTTCTTATAATAAATTTTAATTTTGCATTACACATGATAATTTTGTGGTAATTTAATCTGCAAAGTACACGTATTATACTTCCGCTGTTCGCCTGCAACAGTCGTGCAAGATGAGACATGTTAAGCTCTCTACCTACAGCAACCATGGAGATAACACATGACGAACAACACGCTGCGTTGAAATTTTACTTTCGTCTGAAGAAGTGGTTTGCTGAAGTCAATGTTACAAGAGGCTTAAGGACAGTCTATTCATTTTAACTCGAATATGACGGGAGACAATCAGTTTTCAAAGGAAAGTGGAGATGCAGCTCCAGTCAAACCGGGAAGAAACGTCAACCCCACTGCTGTTATTGTGAGATAACTTCGGATAATGTTAAAAGAACATAAATATTGAAAATGGACATATCCTCGTACATGTCCCGCATTTCAAATGTCGCTACCTGTCGAAAATTGATGTATACTGTGTTCATCTTCCGTGTAGTTCAGATCTAACCCCATACTACTTTTTTTTCTTTTTCTCAATTTGAAGAAACGTCTGCGTGGAAAGCATTTTTTATCATCAGAAGCAGATGTGAAGGCTGCAGAGGCGGTTCTGAAAGATCTCTTAAAAATGGTTTTCAGAATATCTTGAAGACTGGCAGAAACTGGAACAAATTCACCGCATCCAGTTGGAATTATATTGAAAAAGACTATCAACATTATAGGGATGAGTAAAGGTATGTTGTCCAAAAAAGTTTATGATCATTCTTTATTGATACCCCTCGTATAATTACCTCAAGTAACTTTCCCAGGTTAAACCCATTTAGATCCAATTTGACTTTTAAGACTTTCTGACTAAAACGAGCTCAAATCAAACCTTTGAGGTCATAACCTTTAAATAAGGTTACCGTTGCTTTCATAATAAATTTTCTTTTTTCTCAATAAATTAGTAAAATGCTTGATATTTTGAAAAGTTTTTCCGAAACAATAAATTGGCAAAAGATTTCGTTTTTATAAATATCCAGAAAATGTGTCGCCGTTTCTAAACTGGAAAAATTTACAAACATCAATGAACTGACATTACTGCACAGAAATACAAGATGTTATTTTCAAATTTCCTGCATTTTATTCAATCATCGCAAACTTATGGTGTTATGGATTGTAAGTAACATTAGAAGAAAAATACTTTTGAAGTTGACCAGGCACTGACCAATATCCACGGTCGCATAATGCAAAATAGACAAACGGTAGTGTAATATTCGGAAACATAAACAAAACGAATAATTTCAGTGTAAAGAAATTACCAACGAGTATATGGAGGAGAAATTCCTGATGAGAAAACAATTAAGGCAAGATGGTTAGGAAAGTTTCGGCAATTAGAAATGTTCCAAAGCAATGATTGAATGTGAATAGTGAAATTGAATACACATTGGATATTGTTCGCTTTCTTGAGTTACTCTTGCATTTCCTTTCTACCACTTATACTTTTTGTTATAAGATCTGATAAAGTGTAAGAGTTTGAATAAAACATTCTTTTGCTGTAATCCTTTGTACGATTGTCTTGACATTATGCTTTCTATTCTGACCATTTACGATATTGCATGGTACCTTTAAGACTGCATTGCTGAATTTTTGCTAATGAAAAAGTATAATCAGGATAGCGTTGAAATCAAACTGGGAGAGAGTTTTAATTTTTTGATAAAGTTTTGTGACTAGTGTCAGTGTGTGTTTTGAGTTCGTTTGGTATTTTTGGTTGGTGTCGTTTATGTAAATTTCTGTGTTTTAAGTGTATTTGTTGAATAAGTGAGTGCTGTATCGATCGTTTTGTGGTAGTTGGGTGAGTGTTTTGTGATGTGTTTGGTTACGAATATGGATCAAGTGTGTGGAATTTTTTAATAAAAATAAGTCAGTTTGCTATATAGGAAACTGTTTTGCTTTAATACGTATGTGATATTTTCCCGATTGTTGGAAATAGTTTTTTTTAAGTTATCTGAGGGAAGCTGCCGCAATTGTTTGGATAATCTTAAGCAGACATTGTTGGGGCAGCTTTTCTCAGTATTTGAGCCTCAACAAACACGGAGGAAATGGGAGATTGTTGGGAGAGTGAGCGATCGTTGTTCATGCAAGAATTATGCAAAAAAAAAAAATTATGTAGATTTTGGTAACATCCATTTTTATGTCTTAGGTAACTGATATTCCCGCCTTCTAGTGAGCAACGATGACTTTAGGATCGAGACTTGAAGCTCTTTGTGATAATCAGGTTACTATGGTGAAACGAATCAACTTAACTGCGTAGGTCAAGAGCTCTGAAAAAAAATTCTCATTAAACTTGACCGCGTTTGAACCCGCTGTCTCGACAATCGCAACCAATCACGCTCACTATCCTGCCGCGTTTAGTTTCAATTTATTAACCGTCGCCGGCTTTTATACGGTATTTGTTTGGCCGCTGCGGTTTGTGTTTTCAAAATAATCTGCAGATCGCATTTCTCTCTCTCGTGCTCTATTTTCTTCCTGGGACGAATTCATAAAGCTTTTTCGAATGGATTCCATCATATAAATTTAAATTGAAAACAAACCATGAGCAAAATTATTGAAAACCAAACCGCCTTCCCTATGCGTCTGTCTGCATTGCTTCTTTTAATCAATACCCAGGCGAACTGATGAAACACGAAGTCTCTATTTAGAAGTAGCGTGTCTTTCTGATATTAAAAATATTAAAAATATTAAAATGAATACACTAATTTCAAAAATATAGTAGCAGGTCTTGGAATTAATCAAGAAATTAATCTTCTCCTTTCCATTTTCTTCAAGAGTAATTAAAATTCTCATCCTATGGCAAACTGAAAGTTTCATTTGTCTTTTTTGATTAAATTTTTAAATGTCCTATACTCGCGTTTAGCGTTACACGAACATGAAAATTGAAATTAAAAGAAGAAAATAAAAGAAAATCTGGGCGAATCTTATTGTTGGATATTGCTTAATTTTTATAGCTATAATGACAATTTAATTTGGATGCATGCTAATATTGCGAGTTCTGGATTGATATCAAAGTTTGATTGATTACTACGTTAAGTTGTTTTTTTTCTTATTCATGCGACTGAGAAAATATAGAAGGACCAAACACTCCGCGACATAGTGGCAAAGCCTACGCATTATCATAAGAAAAAAATACATTGATAAAATTGAGTTGAAAATCTAAAGATCACAAACATTCCATGTTTTAGCACTGAAGGGTTAGTGCTGAGATTGCCCTTGTCTCCCCTTTGACACATCCCTATTCTGCTCTTTGGAAGATTCCAACGGTATGGCTATACAGGTTGTTTCTAAATTATCTCCCGTATTATACATGCTTATTACTCAAAAACTATTACAGATTTTAACGTGATATTTTTTATTCATAAGGAAAAACTCAAAAAGTTTCTTAGCCTCGCGTGAGTTGATAATGAAACACGGGGTTGGCGCGTGGTACCATTATTGGCGCGTTGTTCCATTTATCGCGAGACTCAGTAAACAATGGCGAGTATTCAAGATAAAGCTCAATGCGTGTTATGACTTGCGGAATTTAAGTCCACGATTACAGTTCAGAGAATTTTCAAAACAAAGTTCAAAAAGTATCTTCCAAATCATAAGTCAATTAAGCTATGACATGAAAAATTTTTAAACACAGGCAGCCCGTTACACGAAAAGGGTGCTGGTAGACCTTCGGCGACACCACAGAGATGAGAAAAGGTCAGGGAGGCGTTCGAACGTAGTCCCTGTAAATCACTTCGTCAAGCGGCTCGTCAACTGGATATGCCAATGACATCCGTACATAAAATAGTGAAGCATCCCCTTCGTCTTATACCCTACAAAATCCAGATGATGCATGAACTGAAGCCAGATCCGACCTAAGCGCAAGAAGTTTGCTGAGAATATGCTCCAAAAAATCGACAATGATCCATCTTCCTTGAGGACATTTTGTTTTCTGATGAGGCAACATTCCATACTTCCGGAGCAGTAAACCGACACAACTGTCGCATTTGGGACTCACAAAACTCCCACGTTTAAAGGCAGGGCCGTACCTAGGGGGGGGGGGTGAGGGGGCTGCAGCCTTATCCAGAAATTGGCCACCATGTCAACTAAATCTGTTACATGGGGGGACCCCCCCCTCCACAAGCTGAATTGGGCCAGCCCCCCTCAGCCCCCGAAAAAAATTTCTAGGTACGGCCCTGTTTTAAGGGAGCATATACGCGACAGCCCAAAGGCTAATGTTTGGTGCGGTTTAATGCATGGTCGAGTAATCGGACCTTTCTTTTTCGCTGAAGACACCATTATCGCAGCAACCTACCTAGATATGCTGGAGAACTACCTGATTCCACGGGTGGAAGAGCCGGCCAGGTGGCCGAGAGGGCTAGGGCGTAGGCTTTCTATTCCTCGAGTCCGCCTAGTCGTGGGTTCGAATCCTGCCATGGGCATGGATGTTTGTGTTTGTCTTGGGCTGCGTACAGATATAACTTGTGTAAAAGGCGCAAAATGACTTTAGTAGTCGACGCCAAAAATTCTAATAAACCAACCAACCAACCACAAGTGGAAGAACTGCAGCCCAACATAGTCTACCAATAAGATGGAGCACCTCCTCACTGGGGCCTGCAAGTTCGGCAATGCCTTGATACGAACTTTCCAGGACGATGGATTGGAAGGGATGAGCCAATCCCTTGGCCCCCTCGCTCATCCGATGCGAACCCTCTGGGTTTTTTCTTCTGGGGATATGTGAAAGACAGTGTGTACAAGACCAACGTTGATGACATCGAAACTCTCAAGAATAGAATAATTGAAACAATCGCTGAAATCACCCCCGAAATGCTAGCCCAAACATGGGAGGAAATGGAGTTTCGCTTTGACGTCCTTCACTCCATAAATGGGGGGTGGGGGGCACATTGAAATTTATTAAGGCATGCTAAGAAACTTTTTGAGTTTTTCTTTGTGAATAAAAAAAAATCACGTTAAAATCTGTAATAATTTTTGAGTAATAAACAAGTATATAATACGGGAGATAATTTATAAACATCCTGTATAATATTTTTCCAGATAAAAAAAAAAAGGTTAACGTTCTAACTGGGAAATCATTCTCGCAACGAATTGTGCAAAATTCATAAATAACAACAAGAAATATCTTGTGTTAGTTATGAGATCAGCGGTCCAATAGATATACAGTAAAATCCCGTTACAACGCACCTCAATTTAACGTACTTTTCAAAATAACGTTCAAATTTCAAATCCCCCGCTGAAATCCTAATTTTTAATGTAAAAAAGTTTCAGTTAAACGTACCTCAAATTAACGCTCTAATTTATCGTTCCTTAGGTAAGCTATCCCCCTCATTACAACGAACATAGATCAAAATCTTTGCTCTGATTGATCCAGAATTTGAACAGCCAGTGAGAAACTGCGAATGGGAACATTGCTAAATGGCATATGGAATATTCTTGGAAAATGTTTACCATCATCTTAAAAAATAAAATTTGCTATACTTTTACATATGAATGGCCGAAAATACAAATAGACCAAGTTCACTTTCAAAAAACTGCAGATAAATACCAATGGTGGACTAACACCCAATTTTAGGACAAGAAAAATTATGTTTTCGAGACACAATCTTTGTGTAAATCACGATTCCTCATTTACTTTAATAAAATAACAGCTTAAGCTCTAAATTACGAGGGGCATTCAAATTTGACTTGGAGTTTATTTTTTATAAAATCAGGAAACTACAAACACACACACACACACACACACACACACACACACACACACACACACACACACACAAGCACACATACACACACACTCACACACATACACCAGCTATTTCTCAAAGAACTTTTCTTGCTTCTCTACACATTTTTTCCAGCGTTCTGGGAGAATCTGGATACCAGTTCTTTAGAAATATTCAGGCTGATGTCGAAATTACGTCAGGACAGCCTTTTTTCACTTCCTCATTGGAGTCGAACCTCTGCCCTCCCAAGAACTCTTTCAATGGTCCAAAAAGGTGATAGTCGCAAGAGGAGCAATCCGGGCTGTATGGACGGTGTGGTAAGATGTCCCATTTTAGTTCCGTCGTGTATCCATAGTCAGTTTGGCTGTGTGGTCTGGCATTGTCTTTCAGACAACAAACACCACTGGTAAGGAGTCCTGGTCGCTTTTTCCTTAGTGCCGGCTTCAGGGACGTCCTCAAAATGTCACAATATTAGGGTGCATTTATGGTTCGACGTTCTTCCAGAAATTCGACATGAATGATACCCGTAATGTCCCAGAATACAGTCGCCATCACTTTCGTTGCCGACGGTGTCATCTTGAATTCCTTGGGCTGTGGTGAGTCAGTGTGTCGCCACTCCATGCTCGCACGCTTGCTTTCAGGAGTATGGTGATGAATCCATGTCTCGTCGGTGGTCACAAAAGCCTTAGGAAGCTGTCAGCTTTCCTGTCCTATCGCTGCAGCATCATGGAACAGATTTCCACCTGGATGGTATTGTGATACTCGGTGAGATGCTTAGGGACCCATCTGCGAGTGCTGAAGTTCAGTATCGAAGCCAATTCTCGGACGTGAATCCGCCTGCTGTCCCTTATGAGTTCATTTTTTCGTGCGATAATGCCATCATTGAGAGCAGTTGCTGGCCTTGCCTTATGAGGTTCATTGCCGGTGGATTCTCGCCCTCCTTCAAACTTTTGACACCAAGCAAAGACGGATGATCGAGACAAACATGACTCGGTGAACTGTTTCTGAAGTGTCTGATGCATTTCAGATGCTTTCACATATTCGTTATGGAGAAACTTGATGATTATTCGTTGTTCCACTTTGGTCGACACATCGCTGTCAGCCATTTTGTTTGAACAGACAATCGGATGAGTGGTGCTGCATTTGCATAAGCGGTAGTTGCCATCCCAACAATGAAAGCTTAGATTTTTACAACATGAAATTTACAAAAAATAAAGTCCAGCTAAAATTTGAACGCCCCTCGTACAAACACGACCAGCCGATTGTTCATGCATGCAAGAAAATAAACATAAACCAAGCCTATTTCATATATATAAGCTTAGATATATTATCTTACCCCCCTTCCCCCTTTGGGCCAACCTGACATGTAAACCTTCCTCTGAACTTAACGAACATATGGTGCAAATATGTGCTCAATCGGGTAAGTGGTTCAAAAGTTTTAAGAACATTTACAGATGTTCACGGAATTTTTATACGAGATTTACAGTGCTTATAACTATTTTTATTTCATTTCAAAAATACAAACGTTATAACTGTTTTGTTAATTTTTGCATAATTAATTATGATATCGAACGAATCCTAATAACATTTAACATGATGATGAAAATTTTTTATTTACCCTTATTATAGCGAAAATTCAAAAACAAGAGCCTGAAATTTTGATGCAAAACAGAAATTAAAATGCCGCCACCAAGATCAACAAATTAATAACTGAGGTTCTATAACATCTAGGAAGATGAAATTTGGGGGAATAATAGGGTACATAAAACTGTCTAGATAAGTTAAGATATCCCGGTTAGTACTCAGATGTGAACACTGTTATGATGTTGAATGCGTAATTCGGAAACTACTCGTTGGTATTTGATGAAATTTTAACGGTATACAGTTTTATGTACCGTATTATTCGTCCAAAATTCATTATCCTAAGTGTTGTAGAACCTGAGTTATTAACTTGTTAATCTTGGTGGGGACATTTTCATTTCTATTTTAATCTCACATGGTCAGTTAACGCTCAAATTCGGACCCTCCTTGATATAAACTCTGTGTTTAGAATCACCCATACTACCTCTCCTAAAAGTTTGTACGTATAAATATGTAACAAGTTTTATTTTTAAGATTATGGAAAACATTTTCCAAGAATCTTACTTTTGATGAACTTTAAAAACCTGAAGTCCCAATTTAAAAAAATCAAAATATTTTTTGGATACACGCACAGATTCATAGGTCGTTGCTTTGGTAATGCAAACTCGCACATTTTCAACTGGTTTATTGTCATTAAGGTTAAATGTTAAAAAAACTTTTATAAAATAATTTTAAAAAAACTGTTGAGCGAAAGTATCAAATGTTTATTATTTACCAGTAACCTAATATTGAAATCATTCACACTGAAATGGTACTCTTTTATATGTTAGCATAGAACATTTCTTAAAAAGAGAAAGGATACTTATGACATAAATATGTTTTATCATGCCATGACATATTAGATGCAGGTATATTGACCTTGGTCAACTTTTGTCCTCAGTGATCGTCACAAATCCTTCTGTATCTTTGAACAGTTTAAAAAATATTGTTTTATATTCTTTTGTATTTCTGAATAGTTTATGAGTGCATAAAAAGTTGTTCTAACATCGTTTTGTTGAGGCAACGAGTATAAAGATATTTAGAAAATGCAAATACTGATAGGGGGAAAATTCAATACAGGATATAAAGCATTGATAAAGATTGACGGGGCGTTTCCTTTTTCACCTCAACTGGCCAGCTATAAAAATTTAATTGGGTTATCATCGTTTCTGGCTTTTGTTAAAAATACCAAATGGTCGCTGTCGGTTTTTCTCATTCAAACGTTGACAAAAAATTCTCACAAATGTCAATGTGTCGGCAAACGTATGTGAAATAAAGTCAAACATAAACCACAAGAAATTTATAGGGGAATTTAGAACAGTGTCGATTATCGTAAGATAAAAATTTGAATATTGCTTTCATGCATATAAACTAGACTGAGTTATTAATTACAAGCAAGCCTTTATGAAATTTGATAATTTAAACATAATGTGCTGCAATCTGTTTACTCATTCGCTATCGGAAATCCCATTGTGGCCTAACTTAGAAGACTCGAATGTGATTAAGTGGCTGTCAGGTTTAAATTGATGGAATTAACCTAATTAATTTAAGGGGTTTAAATACGATTAAGTGACCAGATAATTGTCTGCACATCATCAGAAATCTCTGGAAACACCATTCATAAAGACGAATCTTCCAACATCACTTGGAAAATTCATAGTATAACGGGGATTGTGGTCTTACAGTAAAGCATGTTATGTTAATAGATACGGTACAGAAGAACTCACATTTACGAAAATTCATAGTGTCTACTCTTCTGTTACCACCATTTGCAATAACAAATTATTGAAATCAAATTGAAATCGAAAAGTATTGTCTTTGATCATTTACTTAAAAATAAAAATCTGAAATAAGACTGGGATATCCGATTCCATCTTAGTTTATCATGGAAAGTGAATATAAAATGTACGAGTTAATACATGTATATTAGGTATCATAATTAAATAGAATTTTTGAAGTAGTGTAAAGTTAATAGACTGCTGGCAAAACAATGCAAATCTAGAAGTGATGGGTCGATTTATTTGAAATTTTACACACAAGTAAGCATTGGTGGCATACAAGAATTGATTCAAATTGCAAGACAATACGTCCAGAAGAACCTTGTACAGGTGACTCCCATGTTCCGATCAGATTTCCATGAAATCGTCAGTCTGTATTGTTCTGGAACAGTTGACTGTAGGTTTGATGACAACAATTGCAATGCCTCGCGCACGCCTGTGCAACAACTCAAAGTTTGACAGAGGCTGGATGGTCTCATCGGCGCAGATCGGTCGTCATGTTTCTGTGGTGACTCGATGTTGCCAGCAGTGGTTTACGGAAAGAATGCATTCGCGTAGACCTGGTTCTGGACGCCCACGCACGACTGACCCGCGCCAAGACCGTCGAATAGTACGAGAAGCTTTGAGCAACCTTACGGCATCCACAGCAGAGATAAGGGCCAGAGTGGCACCAGCTTTGTCAAGACGGACCATTGGTCACCGTTTGCTAGCTGCAGGACTGCGGGCACGGATCCCTCTAGCCAGATTCCCACTTCTGCAACAACACCGTGCTGCGCGGTTGCAGTGTTGCCACTGGAGAGCCGAATGGAAGGATGAATGGAGGTCTGTGGTCTTTAGTGATGAGAGCAGATTCTGCCTATATACCAGTGATGGACGTGTACGTGTGCGGCGAAGAGCAAAAGGCCGCCATCTTCCACAGTGCATCCGTCTACGGCGCCAGCATATTCAGGAGGTTTGGAACAACCTACCCCAAGACAAATAAATATGACCGTATCTCGCAAGTGCAGTGGAAGTATGAATGCAGATTATGTGAAGCCGTAGGAATTGGAGGCAACTATTGACTTTTTGTCAAAACATTTGTTTATTGGCATAAACGTAAATAATAAATTGCAACTTGCACCAAAATAATCTATCACTTAAAAGCAAACCAGCTTTATGATATTTCTTAATATAGGATAAATAATAATCTATTGATATAAGCACATTTACTTTAAATATTGTTAACATAGGGACGCACTTTAAACCTAAGCAACACACAGCAAGTAATTTGCCTGCCACTTAAAAAACCTTTTAACTTTAAGTTAGCCGCAACTACACCAATCAAGAATAATTGTTTATATTTAAAATTAGCACTGAAATTGTACCATTCATAAACATTTAATTGGGCACAGACATACATACACTTAATAGCTTGCAAATATGGCCTGGCGACAATTGCACTACGCCGACACAATTGATGACAGATAAGGGGCCGGTTTAAGTTTGAACGCAAAAGCTCTCTTTACACCTTTAATGTCAGAGAAAATCTTTATGCAATTTACAGTTTAAGCTGTTTTGCCCCAACGCGTAACTCCACACAATGTCAAATTTATATGACTGAAACGTAAACGCCTTCGTTTAAAGAAATTAGTAAACGTGAAGCTTGCAAGGAGAACAACTGAATACTATCTCTTGAATGGGATATAACGTCCAATTACTTCTTACCTTGGACGTGTATATTAAGCTTAAAATCCCGGAGCGCAAAAGCTCACCTGAATGCATTAGGTATTCCCGATGCGTACGCTCCAACAGGTATTCCCACGACGGCTCTACAACGCCTACGTCCTCCTCTAAATATCCGCTCGCTCCCAACGGAAATATTCCATTGAACGTTGAATTCACGTAAGAACAGTGCCCTAAATTCCATGTAGAATTATACGGAAGCTCGCACGTCGTTAATTCAAAAAATACTAGCTGCCGTAGCGACGAACAAAATAAATTGCGTTGAATCACACTATGGCTAGCAGCTGCAGTCGAACTTTCTAGTCTGCGATCCGCTTTGAATTTTTACACATTCGCCGCTTTTCTTTTCTATTCAGAACTTCTTGTTCTTTACATTTAATTATCACAGTTCCTCGGAATCCTCTGCCCTGTCTACTTCCTTTTTCTTTTCCACGGACTTCCCGGCTAAGTCATTTTCTTTTTCCGGGTAAGAGAAAGTTCTCTTGACGGGGTTGCTTTGTGGCGGCTTCCCCGCCTACCACTTATGTTCTGCTCCGATTTCTCGAGCGTTAATTCCTGATGTCACGGCCGTTCTCGTAGAAAAGAAGTATCTTGTTTATGATGCTTCTGAACGGACCGTGACACCGTATGCATGCAAGGGTCGAGGCTTGCATTCAAGCTTGCATTATACGACCTGCTAATGTGATCTATTGGGGCATGGGAGCCACTTTGTACAACGTTCTTCTGGACGTATTGTCTTGCAATTTGAATCACTTCTTGTATGCTACCAATGCTACATGTGAGCAAAATCCATACTAATATTATAAATGTGAAAGTGTGTTTGTTTGTTTGTTTGTTTGTCCTTCTTTCACGTCGAAACGGAGCGACGGACTGATGTGGTTTTCTGTATGGAGATAGTCGGAGGGCTCGAGAGTGACATAGGCTACTTTTTACCGCGGGAAAATATCTCTTTCCCACGGGAAAACACCGCTTTCCTAAGTCCTTTTAAAATTCCCTGCTTTTGCTTTTTTAATTCCCCTCAACAGATGGCGCGGGCGAGCGAAGCACCGAGTAACAACTAGTTTCAAATAAATCGACCCATTCCTTCTAGGTGTTACATTTTAATTTGCCAACAGTGTATATGGAGTGATCCAAAAGTAAGAAAAAAATTGAAAAAGCAAAATGTGTACTGTTATTCTAAGCGATTTGAACAGAAATTCAAAGTAAGAAGTCTAATTTTTGATTCGTATAAAAATTTCATACTAGCTAAGTTACATTTCTGACCACCGGATGGCATTGTAGGGATTGCGAATTCCGAAAAAAACAATTGAACTAAAAGCTCTTCATCACGTAAAGGCAACCTACATCGCATTAGCGCTCTTACTGAGCACGTACCGACAACATGACAGGGGTCAGTTAGGGATTCTGTTTAAACACCGTTCTCTATCTCTTCACAGGATCTCTATCTCTCAGTAGAATACCTAGAGTTCGAATCTAAGCACTCTAGCTCTCGATAAAGGTCTATATAAACTGTGTATAACCTCTGTGTATATAAACAGAGTGACCCCAACTTATCCAGCATAAATATTTAGGATCATTGTATGGTTCAAATGGAACCCAAAAAATTTCCTATAAACATTACTTCTAGTTTCGATCGTGTGTGAGATATCGACGTTTATCTATTTTCTTTTATTTAGAGTCTTTTCCTAGAAAAACGTGGGTTTACCTATTTATTCTTAAATGTACTCTACCAAATAGGAAGAGGAATCGTCGTACTTGTAACATGTGTGAAAGGTATTTTATTGACTTGGCGGTTGATTTGAGCAGTTGCTCGTATTGTGCAACACAATGTCGAAGTACATTATGTCGTTTGTTTTCACAAATAAAGAATATGCGGACATTCATTTTTACTATGGGCTTGCTGCTGGTAACGCTGCAGAAGCCAGCAGGTTGTATGCGGATGCATTTCCTCATAGGCGCCATCCACATCGGGAGGTGTTTTCGAGGGTACACCAAGTTCTAAGGGAGACAGGATCATTCAGACGTGGAAGGGATGTCCTGCGTAGTGGAGATATCGCTCTCGACCATTTTGACAATGAACCCTCCACAAGTGTACGAAGATGTCCGAAGATGTAACCAGTGCATTGGTGCTGGGGGCAAAGATTTTGAGGGGCTTCCTCAACACTGATTTGTTACTTTCTTCTTATTCTTATTCCTTGTATCATTTTAGTTTTGTTTTGTAGTTCAATGTGATGTTCTGTCAGTATGCAGAATAAAAGTGATTTGCACTCTCAAGTGTTTTATTTATTTTCTTTAACAACTCTACAAGAAAATAGACAAACGTCGATATCTCACACACGATCGAAACTAAATGTAATGTTTATTAGACATTTTTGTTCCATTTGAACCATACAATGTTCCTAACAATTACGCTGGATAAGTTTAGATCACCCTGTATCTAGAGAGAGAGCTTTACTTCTCGGGGCCATACGGCGGGTGAGCCATGAATCTTGGGCTCTTGGACATCCTTGCCTTGATCTTCTGCTCAGTGTTCTAATTAATTGTCTACAGAGGTTACAAAAATAACCTTGAAGACCACATAAAGCAGTTTTCTCTCATGCTGGAAAATAACAAGCCTGAGCAGTGTCTCTCGTAGAAAAAAACTCACTCCCGGATGATACAATTTTTAATGCATTTTTGCAGGAAGTATGCATGTATATTCCAAAAACAAAAGGAAAAAAACAAATATATGAACGTTTTCGAGTTTGACTGAAATCTTTATCAAATCTCTAAATAAGCCAGAGGCATCGTCAATAAATAGCTGAAGCAAGAGAAACGTGATTGATTAACAATATACAGTATTCTTCCGGAACTCAACCTTTGTATTACATTTCCAGATTGTCAACCAGTTTTAAAGATTCTGGTAATATTATTTCTGTTAGTAATAATTACAATTGTTAATGCAATATTTTTGAGTAGATTTGTCTACATGCGTATCCACTTTTTCTAGTTAAGAGCAATTAAAATTGTTTTTGTTTAAAAGCAATTTTTACTATTAATTTTTTAACTTTAAAAGGTAATTCCACGCAGGGAATAAAAGATTTTGGGGCTAGCATTACATTGCTGATTTCAGAAAATAATAAAACAAATATGTAAGTGAACATCTTTACTTAAGCTCTGTACAGAGTGATCAGTTTATCAGGCAACCCGGCATTCTATATATTAGAAGGGTACATTTGTTTGTATTTAAGGTAATCACAACGGAAATAAACGGAATAACGGAAAACACTGACCAGTGAGGCCCGCAGGGCCGAGAGTGAGACTTGCGTTTGCGATTTGACTCGCGATTTGTGCGGATAGTTAAAATTAACCAAAGAAATCCGAAATCTTTGTTTGGTTTCTTTTATCAATAAAATTTGGCATTAATACATTTTCTATTTCTAATACAGATTGACATATAAAAGTTGTCCTATATGCTCCAAAATTTTGTTATTTCTTTATAAATGGAGAAAATGTGTACACTTTCAGTGAACCTGTTGTTGGAGAAATCGCGCTTGTGTGAGGTACGTTTTTTATTATTTTTGCTTGAGACATATTATAGCTTTTTGCGATTGCTAAAATGCATTTTTCCAAAATATAAAACGCTAAACGAAAAATGCATTTTGGAAAATGAAAAATATAGTTTGCGAAATAGAAAATGTCGTTTGAAAATAAAAAAAAATGCTGTTTTTGATATACCAATTCAGTTTGTGAAATATGTTTTTGGGAATGCTTAAATGGATTTTTCATAATATAAAATGCAGTTTGCAGAATTAAAAATGCAGCTTATGAGATAAAAAAATGTATTTTGCAAAACGTAAATAGATCTTGCTTTTAATTTTGATTAAGATATTTGAAAATTCAGTGATTGGACGCAATTGATCTAGCAGTGGACGCGCCCTAATACCTAACCAAACCAAACCAAACCATAAAATGCATTTTGCAAAATAAAAAATGTAGTTTGTAGAATTAAAAAGAAGCTTGCAAAATTTTTTTAAAAAATGCATTTTGCAAAATAAAAAAAAGCAGCTTGTGGAATTTTCAAATCCACTTGGGGAAGCTAAATTTGTTAAAATATGGAGATTAAGAAAATGGATAATAAGAATAAAAAGTTGGGGAAGGGGATACTTTTTTACAAGAATAAAAATATATAAATATTGTTAAAATATGTGAGGAAGATTGTGGTTTCATTCCATTGAGGAAGATAAATTTAACAAGAAGATTAATTTTCGATGTGATGCTAATGCAATATTATGGAGTGCTAAACAGTAAAAACTTAGAATATATAATAATTTTATGTGAGCTAGTTTTTTAAATCGATGATGACAAAATAATTCTTTTAAGGTTTTAACTTTTATATTTGTAATTATTAGTGAATATAGCTTATTAAGTGTAATTTTGAAGATATTAAAGAGTATTATTCTAGGATAAGAAATATTCTAGGATATAATAGTCCTTAATCTCTTCAACATTACACTCTTAATATGGGGTAAGAAGTATCCCCATTAATTGATGTGATATTTTGGTTTACATGTTTGAAAATTTATGGTTACAAGAATATTTTTTAAATTTCCCGAAGTGTAACATTAAATTTGATTGTTTATATATTTTTTTTATTTCTTTATTGAAATTAGCACTTCCAAGTGGTAATAAAACAACATCCAAAATATCAAAAAAATATACAGGGTGAATACAAAAGTATGAACCCCCCCTTTTATTTTTTGAACCGAAGCAGATATGTCGATTTTGATGAATCCAATGAATAGGAAGTTGTGGGTGGCCTATCCCATGGTGCACTTTTCATCATCCCAAATATACAAATTAGGACACATTCAAAATTTATCTCAAAAACCGTAAGGGATAGAGAAAAAAACCCAATTGCAAACTTGTTCAGCATAAAAAAACAAACAAAACAAAAAAATCAGAAGATCATGTTGACCATTTCCGGAAGAGTGTAGCTTGCCATCCTGGAATTGTTCTGTCTTCTGTGTGCTGAAACATGCCTTTTATTTGCTTTTCCGCATGAAAGTGAATGTGAGTATGGTAATTTATGTTAATTAATTGATTTGCATGCTTTACATGGTGGAAATATCAACATTCAGTTTTCCTTGTGCAGTGTGACTCTTTGTAAGCTACAAACAGTTCACCACGTGATTGTGGGTGATTGGTTGGTCCGATTTGGATGGGTTTTTTTTGTTTTGTTTGTTTTTTTATACTGAACAAGTTTGCAATTGGGTTTTTTTTCTCTATCCCTTACGGTTTTTGATATAAATTTTGAATGTGTCCTAATTTGCATATTTGGGATGATGAAAAGTGCACCATGGGATAGGCCACCCACAACTTCCTATTCATTAGATTCATAAAAATTGACATATCTGCTTCGGTTCAAAAAATAAAAGGGGGTTTCAGACTTTTGTATTCACCCTGTATATATATTGACAGCTACTAAAACAGTTCAACCATATAAATAATATTTATCGACTCATGCAAAATTATGCGATTTACATTAATTTTAAATGATGAAATACATGTTAGGTATTAATTCGTAAATATATTTTATCGTTGGCTAAAAAAAATAAACTTATAAACAAGAAAGTCAATGCAAACGTATGATATTTAGCACCGGATTTACTGTCGTCTGCTAAGTGAGAGCGAACATGGCGGATTCAAGGTCAATAATAAAGCCTATGAATGAGCACACCCCCTTCATCAAGATTCTCTAATCTAGATGACAACTATAAAAGCACTCGGAGCTTCGCTTCCTGGTCTTTTTCTTCCATGGTACGTCCCTTAAGACAACACCTAGAAGACAGACGATGCGTATGTTCTAAGCGGAGTTGCTTAAGACAGTAGCTAGGCCTACTTCATTCCTTCGGCGCTTAGCACGTGCATGTCGTGGTCGTTGTTCTTGAAGAACACCAGGTTTAAACCCTTTTAGAGTTCGAACAAAATATGGTTTTAATGAAGTTCTTTTTTTTTAATTCGATAATGTTTTAAAAACGACCGGAGTGTATTTAAATTACGACCCTTCAAAATGAACCAGGCACACAAAGCTGACTGGAGTTGGATACCAGTTCTCCCACTGTTTCCTAATCGATTCTCATTATGGAAATCTATGAAACGTGAAGTCTCTATTATCTATTAACTCACCCAGACACAGAACAATTTGAAGCCATTCTGACAGAAAACAGGTTAGCAAACCTTGCGTTATGCTAGAAACGAAACTCTTGTAAAATCAAAGCGACGAGATTCTCGTCACGAGAAGTCGGCAGGAAACGACGTCATGTTCCGCTCACATGAAGCAGAGATGAGGAGGAAGGGACAAGAGGGCCAATTTTCAATCTTCCGAGGCATTTTTTAATTTTTATTATAAAATCATAAATCGAAAAATTTTGATTGATATATACTTTATTACCCTAGATTAATGTTAAAATGCAAAAGAAATAAACTCGTATTTTTTCCGTTCTGTTTACCTTTAAGGGCATTACATTGCTCCGGAAGTAGATAGAGGAAGTTGATATTTTCCGTTCTGTTTACGGAAGACATTATGTCTGTCACCTATACAGAAAGTTGATTACGATCTTTGGTAACGATTTATTGCGTGAATGCTGCGGGCCACGTACACGTGCGCGTGACAGAAAGCACTTGAAATGATTCTATTACATCCGCATTGTTGTGTTCGAAAGAAGTAAATGTTATAGAAAAAAGTCGGACCTGACTGGGAAGGGTACATTACTGGCCTTTCCGACGCTACTTGCAGCCATTCTGCTATAATTAGCGCATGTAAAATACCAAATTTCTCTGTTTTCAAAGAGAGGCATATCGACAATACTGAATGGAAAAGGAAAATCCAGGGAAGGGTTAATTCCGACTGGCCAGAAACAGCAAAATCCTCGAGTTCCCACATGCCGAACACCACAAGTTCATTCGAAAGGTCAAGCAATTTATCCAATGTGAAAATCCAGCAACCCAAAGAGGGATCGCAAATATTGTAGGAATTTCACAGGCTACCGTAAGTAAAATAATAAACAAAGATTTGTAACAGGAAAAGCGTCACAAGAGTCGTGTTCACAAGCTGCTGCTACTGCACGTCGCAGAAAGGAAAAGGAATTGTCGGAGGCTCTATGAGGAAGTAGAACAATGGAAGTAGCTCTCCGTCCACGTGGAGAGAAGTAATATCAAGAATGGTCCAAAGGATTTATGGTGATTGCGGGATACTCCTACAACGGCAAGTACGCAATCAGTAGAGTGGACAGGAAGGCTAAGGTTAACTCTTTACTATCAGCAGCATGTTCTCAGTCCAATTTTCCATGAGGAAATCCCTGCATTGTATGCTAAGTTTGGCTATATCAAGACAAAGCCGAACATCTAACTCGATTATTCAATTTATTTTGGGTTTAGAAAATGAAACTGGAATTCACATTATACCCTTTCATGCTATCCCTGTGAAGTCACCAGATACAACCCTGATGTATTTCTGTACAACCCATTGAGGGTCTCTGCAAACAGGAATGGAACAACATCAGCCCTCGCCGTTCTGCAGACATCTCTTCTACAGTGGAAGATACAGTGCAGGGCAATAGTCCACAACCAGAATCACCAAATAGAACACTTGGTGGAGAAAGGGGTTTTCTTTGTAAACTTTCCCTCCAAATCGTTACCATAGATCGTAATCAACCTTCTGAAGGCTCCTGTGCAAGGTGGCATTCAACATGGTTAAGAGGGTTCGCCCTGCCTTGAACTAGAGGGGAGGATATTTTCAACACCAACCGTAAAAATATATAAATAAACCATTAAGGAATGACATAACCAAGTACCGAAAGGTTAAACTAAACCATTCGCGGAACCATATTTTTAAACCACCCAATGTTAACATGGAAGTTTCTAATGGACCATAAAGAGGGGGGGGGGGGATTATAGAAATTAAGGCGTCGACTACTAAGGTCATTTTACGCCTTTTACACAAGTTATATCTGTACGCAATCCGGGACAAACACAAACATCCATGCCCACGGCGGGATTCGAACCCACGACCAGGCGGACTCGAGAACTAGAAAGCCTACGCCCTAGCCCTCTCCTCTACGCCGGCGGACCATAAAGATACTATTAAACCACGTACCTTTGAACCAATTTCGACTATCATTAATTTTACGTTATATTCATTCATGACACATCATTCCAAATCGTTTGATATATGACATATTTTAGCATTGAAAGTTCCAATGAACCATAATGGTTCCACTAAACCAAGTGCCTTTGAACCAATTTCGACTATCAATAATTTTACGTTATATTCATTCTTGATACATCATCCCAATTGGTTTGATATATTACATGCCATATCTTATCATTGAAAATTTTTGAGGGTGTCATAAGGGTACCATTAGAGCACGTGCCATTGTTTCGATTGCAACCATTTTCAAAATGGTTCGTTTCTTGAACCATATTTATCAATTGGCGGAAATAGTAATTTATACCCGCTTCTATCTCGTCATTACGATTTGTTTGATATATTACTTAATATATCTCTCCATTGAAAATTGCTAGGCGGGAAAAATAGAGGTACCATTTGTGCACGTGCCAATGAACCTATTTAGATAATATTTGTGATTGGTTCGTGCCATGTACTATATTCATCGACTGACGAAAACAGATTTTGAAAATCTTTTATAGCCTCGGAGGAGTTAGAGTTACAGACAGACAGACAGACAGACACGTTTCCCCACACTGATAGCAAAAAGCACCTTTCGGTACTTAATTAGTCATTTGTTATCTCTATCGCGTAATATTGAACAAATGACAAATGCCAGGTTACGTGATCACCCTGTGTCATTTCTTTTCAAGAATTTCTAATTGAGTATTTACCTTCTTTTCTCATCCGACACTAAATTAATTGGATTTAGAGATTTCGGTGTATATCCGTCCATGTTGAACTGTAAATCAGATTAATAGAGAAGAAAAATTAAGCTTCTTTAGATTGAAACAAAATACAGTAAATAACATCACTCAAAGGAAAGTGATAAAATCCGGTACCTTTTGAACATGGTACCTTTTTTAAACAAACTCATATTTATCCGTGTCCGGAAAGTAAATTGTCAAAATACAAAATTTCATGGTTGTATAATAATGGTGTGTGGATGTGCGCTAATTAATAAGCGTGCACTTTAAGCTAATAGAACTACAAGCAGAAGTTCATTTCCATTAAAGAAGAGAAATGGGGCACTATGAAAATGAACTCTTCACAAAAAGGGTTTTCTAATAGCATAAAGACCGCTGCAACGGCGATAAGAAGAAATCTGTAAAACACTTCCTTGAAGAAGGCAGATCGCGACTGCTTATTTGGAAAATTATTAGGAAAGGTGAAGTTTTAGGAAGTGCAAGTTACAAGAAACTACCTGATCCGCCTCCCGTAAAATCATCGGCGAAACATCGCCAGAATTCGAATGCTTTTGCCAAGAACCCGAAGTTGAGCGTTCGTCGTGCAGCCTCACAACTTGATATGAAAAATTCGACTGCGAGTAACATCGAAGTCAATAAATTGGGCATTCTGGGCAGAGTTAAGAGAGCAGCTCCTAATTACACGAGATCCCAAGAACAACGTCCGAAAACAGCTCTTCGCAATCTCAGGCCTCGGAGCACACAAACACTTACGAAAAAGTTAGAAAGGTGACTAATAAACTTGAAATAGTGACTAAAAAGTAACAAACAAGGATGAAAATAGCGACAAAAATGACAGTAAGAATAAATGTTATTTCCTTTTTTCGTCCTTCTGCATTTGTAGTTTCATCAAAATTTAAGGTATAGCATGATGATTTTATCTGTTAACAATTCTTCTTGAAAGTATGGAGCATTGGCGCCTGTTAATAAGTAATTCATTTTTTTGGCATTAATGAAAATGTTGGGTTATCGCTAAAAGCACAAGGGAACATGACAACAAATGTTTGGGTTATGTTTTGACATGTTCCAGCTGAATAATTGTTGCATACTGCTTTCATAAGCCAAATTAATTCTGCAGCAGTTGCTGATCCTTACTGTTAAAGTGTCGAACTGTTTGAGTTTCACCCTGTTGACTTGATGTTTCATTTTCTGGCACTTTACTTGTTGTTATCAGTTTTCAGAATGGTGTAGAATCCTTTTCTTTTTTTCAATCACCACAAAGGCACGAATTTTACAATGTCCTTTTCTCCCACTGCTACATTTTGTCTGCAAGTCCATTTCTCTCTTGCTCGGCTAGAAAATTAACTATACAAAATATATTCAAAACGAGAGCCAATGAAATTTTTAATGCTTATATTCGTGTTTAGCACACAAAAATACTACAGAAAAAAGTTTTATCTCCAATTTCTTCTCTTATCTCTCCTCTATGCTGTTAGATTTAAGTTCTTCCAACAAAAAAATTATAATTTCAGGAGACTTCAATCTGGATTTCTCAAAACTCTACAAAATATAAATTCCATAACTGACCTAACATCCAGGATAGGACTATCACCCCTAATTTCCTCCCCAATGCATTTCTCTAACTCTTTTAAATCCTTTGCTCATTACACTTAGCACTTTTTATCCACAAAATTCTAAACAAAAAATTTTCAATCTCTCTCCCTTTTAACTTTTATAAACCTATAACTTCCCACTCATATAACTTACGTAACAATGATTCCCTTCCTAAACTATCAATCAAACATGCTTACCGATACAATAGTATTTCCATAGCCGGATATAAACTATGGGATACTCTTCCTTCCGAAATACGCTTTACCCGCACCCTAACTACCTTTAAATCCAAAATGAAAACTTTTCTTACTAACTCCACCAACTAACATCACTTACAATCTTATGCTCAATATTAGAATTTTTTTCTTAATCTGTATTCGCCCAGGGACCTAACATTTCGACCATTGGCCTTACCGGACCTGGACGAATAACCCATGTACTCGACATATTTCTTCTTCTTTAATAAATAAATAAATAAGTCGGTAACAATTTCATTGTTGACCAGAGTAATTATATCCGTCTGGCATGTAATGAAAAAAGTTAAATACTACGCATCAATAGCGTCACAGAATGTCTTAAAAATGCAATATGGGCACCGAAAGAGAATAGCAAAAGTGGAAATGCAATATGTCAAGTTGACAAACTAATTAGCAATATAATAGGAAAAATATATAAAGTTAATTAAAATCCTAATTAAAGACATAATAATAATTAAATCTAAACCTCAAAAACATGAAAATAAAAAAATATGAAAAACTTTTTTAAAAACAATTTTGGATACAACAAAATATCTATAAATTATTTATTATTATTTAAGTTACCCTCAATCTTTCAATAATTTCATTACATAAATACAATTACAAGAACAGTATATGCAAATGTTTTAAAAAATAATACGTACAACTGTTAGTTAAATAAAATTATAATTCGTCAAACTTGCCTGATTTATTTATCTGCACTCTTATTGCATATAATGTTGAAATAAAGTTTTATTTTTAAACCTCAACAATAACTGAACAATTAAAAATATTAAATAACTATTAAAATATATTTACTGTCGATATATCATGCATAATTCAACCGTCTCTTCGATAAGGCCGTCAGGTTTCCACAGTCCTTCTTTTTATACTCATAAAACATAAGTACTCCAGTTTTCTTCTAACACCTGGAGAAGACTGTTAAACGTTCCACTTCTTGGAATTTAAAGGAACTTTTTTCCAAAGCAATAACATATGATTCAATGGATTCAATTCGCAATGGCAAGGAAAGAGACGAGGGACACTATGTCCGGCCAAACTGGCGTTGTTACCTATTCTGTAGGATTAAAATTAATTTTTACAGGCGATACAACATTAAGCAATCCTTGCTTTACCAGAGTCGGATCCCAAGTCACGCTCTTTTCAGTCAGCTATGACTGAGTATCTCGTTTTCGTATCGCCGAGGTTGGAATGCGTTCAAGGTGCACGCTGCGATACTTTGGACGTACTATTGTCCTAAGGTTCGTCCAAGGTGATACGGTACATTATCAATTACAATTACAATTACACAGTGCGGTAAAAGATTTTTAATAATTTATTGACAGACCAATCTTCAAAATAGGTAATCTCCATTTCTGTCCATTTGTTGATGATAATCTCCAGTACCCTTTATTACACGAAACACCTCCGCAGGTTCTTCAACAAATTCATCTTCATTGCCCAGATGAGTAATGCTGAAGGCGTCTTTAGGCCTGAAATCAGACCTGATGCGAAACTTGCGTTCTTGTTTGGCCAACATTTACCAATTTCTCTTCAATATAATAAAGAACTCTTCGCATTTGTATTGTTCAATTAGTCCTTAAATATTTACGTCTCCATACAGTGATTCGTCACGTTCGATAGGCACTGCTTCTCGTTTTCGCTTACTGAAAACGAAGCAGAAATAATTGTTATTCGTGTAAATGTGGACACGTCTTCTTCTTTAATGTTCAATACTCCTAAGTTGGCCAGAAAGTAAATTGCCAAAATTTAAAACGCCTGGAGTTTTTATAGTTTTTGTTGAAATTCAATGGAATTTTTTAGGAATGTTCTATAACCTTGTCTAGTCATTGTTTGTACTGGACAGAGCAGATTTGAATCCTTCATGGCCGCTATGCAAGGCATTCTTCCATGCCCTCTTCATAATTTGACTTTCCATTAGATTTCGCAACCCTTTTGCTGTTCCTGGTCCGGTATTTTCGGAAAGCTTTTATTGTTTGAGTTGCCAGAATACTCAGTTTTACATGACGACCAAAATTTTTCAATTCCCCTAGTTTCTGGAATAGGATATTTATAGCGTTGTTCTTCCTATGCACGTAGCCAGGTGTAAGGAGTCCAGATAGTCAACCACGTTTCGAGAGTAATGGCCGTTTGCTAAGTAGAGCCAGAATAGAATTTCATCAAGCTGATGGTGACGTGGAATGAAAGGGATCAACCTTTTCTTTACCCATTCCTTCAGATACATGTCGGTTTTCAAGATCCCTTCTGTATAAAATGGCACCGAGACATTTTAATCCAGATCTGTAGCTTGCTAGATTAAGTGACTTTTCGGAGAATTAGTATAGGAATCGAGTTGTTGGCCTAAGTAAGTTGGAAAGGGGTTGATATTGTGGTAAGAAAACGTTCCTGGTGATTCTGTTGGGTCATAAAGGACATACGAGGTGCTACCTAAAATATCCGAAAATTTGAATATTCCGCCCAAACCAAAAGCTGTATGTGGTTTTGTCGCTAGAAATCTCTTGATGCACTTTTCAGCTGCTGCTCTAGCAAGTTTCGTCATCATAGGTGCATTTCTTTGTGAGTTACTGTTGGTTGTGTGGCAACGTGTTCTTGTGCTTCTGCGAAGTTCCAAATTATTCGACCTGGTCAGACAACCGGGAATTTTACTGCGAGGTTTTCAAGAGACTGAGGAAAAATTTCGCGCATGTGGCTCGAGTTGTGAAAGAACAAAGGGTGCGTTCTGCAGACGCTTACAGCGCTGCTTCATCTCGCTTAGACCGTTCGGCAGAAACTTCCAAGCTTCGCTGGGGGCGTTTTTTGAAAGATGTGGTAACGACGGAGCCAGCGTCTCGAGCTCGCTGGCAACGCTTGGAGTCTTTCTTCCAAGCTTTCCAAGCTTCTTCGCTGGTAAAGACAGTTGACTAATCAGAACAAAAGGTTTAAATAGCTTCAGTTTCAGGCCGTGCATTCATAGCGTATTTTCCCATCTTTAATGCAATTACAAAGAAATCTAATTAAACTTAAAAAATAATTTATTTATTTCTATATAAATAAATGTAATAATTGTTCGTGATATTTGATACAAATAAAATTATGAAAATTCGCATTTTTAAAAATAAATATGTAATTAAGTTATATATATTTATTCAGATTTCTAAAATTATGTATTTAAAATTGTATAAAGTGTAAATATTTTTGGAAAAAATGATTTTAAATATTTGAAAATATTTTAGTATACTTAAAAATAATTTTCTAAACGTAATATAAAACGTTTTTCATATTTATTTATTGTAATATTTTCTTGTTTCCGAACGTTCCCTTGAGATTCCATGTAATTTGGGTCTGCTCTTAACTCTGGAATGCTCTACTTATGGACTTCGATATCATTCACACTCGATTTCTTCATAGACTTTGTGAGGCTGCATGACGAACATTTAAGTTCGGGTTCTTGGCAAAAGCATTCCGAATTCTGGCGACATGTTTCTCCGACGATTTTACGAGAGTTCGACCAGTTGGTTCTTGTAACTTGCACTTCCTGAAGCTTTACGTCTCCTAATTATTTGCCAAATCAGTTGTCGCGATCTGCCTTCTTCAACGAATTGTTTTACAGCTTTCTTCTTATCGCCATTGCAGTGGTCTTTATAGTACTGGAAAGCATTTTTCGCGAAAAGTTCATTATTATAGCGCCCCATTTTTCTGCTTTTCCTGGAAAAGAACTTCTGCTTGCAGATCTATTAGCAGAAGTGCTTGCTAATTAATGCATGTGCATGTGGCCATACTTTATTATTACATAACAATTTAAAGTTTTATTTTTTTTATCTATTTATCTTCCGGATACAGCTTAGCAAACAGTATTTTATTCACGTTCGGGAATTCATTTTGCTGGAAAAAAATTAAGAACAATTTTTCTAATCATTGACAAAGTAAAATCATATCGTTGTAAACGATAATGTGTATCTGACGAATCTTATCGGGGATGCTGACATAACTCGTGCGTTGCATTTGTGGTCCGAAATATTGTTCCTGCGTCAATTATTTTCTGCCGTCTCAACGATTTGGTTAACAGGCTCGGATGAATGAGTTTTACGAAGACTACTGTATACATTTAAAAGGATTTATTTTGAAGAAATGTTCAAAGCTTTACCCTGTTGATGTTTTTCGAAATAACGTGACGACAAACTGGAAATTAAAACTAGACTGACTACTTGCGCATGCGCCTATTTATTTATAACTGAATATTAATACTGCTTGCTAATTACTGCTCATAAAATAAATTACTTGATATACAATACTAATAATAATAAACAATAATTAAAAAAATCTAATTTATTTAGGAACTTTTTCTATACGCGTAATAACACTCTCATCGCGAGACGATTTACACACTATAACTGTTCCAACGCTGCCAATATACCATAATACTGGACGAAGGACGTTGCTACTTTATAGTACTGCAGCATTCATAAGCTACTGATGTCATCAACAAAAGCTAGTCGATGATTGACAATGGTAAGATTAAAGAAGTACTAAACTTGGATCGTATAGTCGTGTAAACGGTTCAGATGAGTCAAGGTTCGCACTCAACCTTTCTGTTGGCTATTGTTGGACGTGGCGAATCTCTGGAACTTTTCTTTCCAGATCGTACAATGGGGTGCAAAAGTAAGTTGACAGACGTCAATTTTAACTTACAGTTGCTTTAATTTTGAAACAAATAAAAACATAGTAATCAGATTTTAATCTTACAATGGAACTCCTACAAAGGTCTCTGCTCCTTCAGGTCTCTGCTCCTTCTACAAACAATAAACAAAAATAATATCCAACAACCTGCTAAATTTGGATGGGCATAATTAAGTAGACAAAATGTGTGATAAGGGAAGTTTTGGGAAAGAAATTTTATATTATGCAAATAAATTTACATAAACCGTCGGAACACCCATTATATCAAAATGGAACACTACCAAAGCAGTTTCATTCCTTACTATCCAAAATGGGAAAAACAGCAGTTACCAACAGTTGAGAAATTTAAAATTGTTAAAGAGAAAGCAAGTGGAAAGTTTTCATTACGTGAAATAGCTAAGTGAAATGGACTGTCAGCAGAAGGTGTGAGAAAAATATGTAAAAAATATGAGGAGACTAGGAGTGTGCAAAATAACCCAAGATCTGGAAGACCCAGAGTGACTATTGATCGCAAGGACCAGCTACTTGTGCAAAATCCCTTTACAATGAAAAGTCAGAAATGAAAACTTGGAAAACAATTAGTCGTAGAACAATAGGACGACGACTCCATGACAAAGGATTCAAAGGGCGGATAAGCCTCTGATTAGTAAAAAAAAAATCAAAAAGACAGATTGAAGTTTGCCCTTGAGCATATTAATAAGCCATTAAGTTTTTGAAAGAGGGATTGTGTGATCAGATGCAAGTAAATTCGGATTATTTGGTATTAAACGGAAGAAGACAATATTCAGACCGGATGTAAATGCATATGACAAAAAGAACACTCAGAAGACCATACATCGTCAGCTTTGGTGTGGGGATGTATGGGATTTATTGCAGTGGGTAATTTACATTTCATTGATGGAATAATGGATCGCTTTGTGTATAAGGGCAAATTTTTGGAATTAAATTTATCAAAATCTGTAAACAAATTGAAACTCTCACGAAATGATATATTTCAACATGATAATGATCCGAAGCACAAATCGAAGCTTCTGACTGAATGGTTTAAAATTAAATGTACCGCAATGCTCCTCACAATCGTCAGACTTAAATCTCATTAAACACTTGTGGAATTTATTGGACCAAAACGTGTCTTTATCATCACGGAACAACCTCAGTGATTTCAGATGCAATCTTGTGGACACGTGGAAACAAATATCGACAACTGAGGTTTGAAGTCTCATTTTGAGTAAGCCAAAAGGCCTTGCAGCCGTTATCAGAGCCAAAGGTGGCAATACGATATACGATGGTCGTTCAGTTTTGACTTGGACTTTATTTTTTGTAAATTTCATTGTTGCAAAAATCTAAACTTTCATTGTTGGGATGGCAGCTATCGCCTGTCATGCAAATGCAGCACCACTCATCCGGTTACCATGACAACCGATTGTTTGTTTAAACAAAATGGCGGACAGCGATATGTCGAGCAAAGCGGAACAACGAATAATCATCAAGTTTCTCCACAACGAAGATGTAAAATCATCTGAAATTCATCAGAGACTTCAAAGCCAGTTCACAGAGCCATGTTTGCCTCGATCACCCGTCTTTGCTTGGTGCCAAAAGTTTGAAGGAGGGCGAGAATTCACCGGCAATGAACCTCATAAGGCAAGGCCAGCAACTGTTGTCAATGATGGCATCATCGCACGAACGAAAGAGCTGATAAGGAACAACAGGCGGATTCATGTCCGAGAATTGGCTTCAATACTGAACATCAGCACTGGCAGTATGGAGACCATCATCTACGATAAGCTGAAATTTAACAAGGTCTGTGCCTTAACCAACTCTCCGAGAATCACAAAACCACCGGGTGGACATCTGTTCCATGCTGCTGCAGCGATATGACAGGAAAAGGGGCAGCTTCCTAAGGCGTGTTGTGACCACCGACGAGACATGAATTCATCACCATACTCCTGAAAGCAAGCGTGCGAGCATAGAGTGGCGACACACTAATTCACCATGACCCAAGAAATTCAAGATGACACCGTCGGCAACGAAAGTGATGGCGACTGTATTCTGGGACAGTAAGGGTATCATTCATGTCGATTTTCTGGAAGAACGTTGAACCATAAATGCACCCTACCATGTGACATTTTGAGGACGTCCCTGAAGCCGGCGCTAAGGAAAAAGCGACCAGGACTTCTTACCAGTGGTCTTTTTTATCTGCAAGACAGTGCCAGACAACACTCAGGTAAACTGACTATGGACGCACTGACGGAACTCAAATGGGACTTTGGGACTTCTTACCACATCCTCCATACAGCCCGGACTCTCCCCCCCCCCTCCCCCGGGACTATCACCTTTTTGGACCACCGAAAGAGTTCTTGGGAGGGCAGAGGTTCGGCTCTAATGAAGAAGTGAAAAAGGCTGCCCTGACATGGTTTCGACATCAAGCTGAAGATTTCTACAGAACCGGTATCCAGATGTTCCCAGAACGCTGGAAAAAATGTGTAGAGAAGCAAGGAGAGTTATTTGAGAAATAACTGCTGTGTGTGCTTTTTTGTAGTTTTCTGATTTTATAAAAAATAAAGTCCAGATCAAATTTGAACGCCCCTCGTATTAGTTGCGATTTTAAATTATTTCTATTCTTTGTAAACTTACTTTTGCCCATACAAATGTATTCAAGTTGGCTACGTTCACTGGCATTCCGAGGCACATTCACGAACATGCTCAAAACACTATGTTCTACAATCATAGCTGTCCGCATCTTTTTTACAAACCTAAGATGTTGAATATTATTTTTATTTATTGTTGTAGAAGGAGCAGACCTGAAAATTTGACTGCATAAAGTTTAATGATGGTCTGTTGTAAGGTTAAATTCTGATCACTGTGTTTTTATTTGTTTCAAAATTATAGCAACTGTAAGTTGAAGTTGAGGTCTGTTAACTTACTTTTGCACCCCATTCTATCATGCCGACGATGATATTCAGTGGGGACATTATCTTGGGATGTCGGAATGGGATTATTTCCATATTCGTTATCGACAAAAAATAGGAATGTTATAGTACTTGGACATTCTAAGTTATTACGTATTTCCAACAATGTCAGTGTTTGAAAAAATTCCGTATGTACAGTATCAGGACAACGCTTCGTCATACTTTTTTGGATCATATAAAGTGGTTTTCAAGAGATGTGTGTAGAATTGTTGGATATATCTTTAGTGGTATATCTTTAGGATGAATTGGGCTTTCGGGTACTTGTATGTCAAGCTTGTCCATATAAGAAAGCTGAATGGATAACCTGAGATTTATAAAAAAAATCTACTGGAAATATGCTATGAAAATTGAACTTTGTTAAAAGCCAAAAGTTTCAAACAAATAGTAACTTATACAATTATACAACAATTAAAGTTGTTTCTTTTAGTGCAAATATAGGTTAGGCTAGTCTAACCTAAAGTACCATTATAAACAAGTGTTACTGTTCCTTTTTTAAAAAATTAGTTCTTCAGAGTCAGTATATTACAAATATATAAGCTTAAACATGATTTAGAAGAAAAACGAAAAAAAAATCTCTAGTAAATATCAGGTCCAGGAGAAAGATTTTTCGTTTTTGCAAATATTACAATTGGCGCTCAGATCAATGCATAAATGAATTTTTTATCCATCGAAAAAATCTCCATCATTATCAACAACCTTCTTTCAACGAGATACTAAATCGTATATTCCTTTTTTATAAAAGTCACGAGTTTTACAGTTGAAAAACACACCCAGTTCATGTTTTAGCTCTTCTTCTGTCTTGAAGCACTTTTTCTCAAATGGTTATCGAGAGATCGGAAAAGGTGATAATCTGTTGGAGAGATATCCGGAGCGTACGGTTCGTTTACTGCCTGACGGGTCAGCTTTGCCGTATGCGGACGTACGTTGTCATGAAGAAAAACAACACCCTGACGGTTCGCAAGAGCTGGCTCTTTCTGCTTGATTTTTTCATGTGTACGTTGAAGCTGATCAACATACACGTCTGCTGTGATAGTTTGTCCTGGATTTTGGAGCTCATAATGGACTACTCCAGGTGTTGTCCACCAAACACTCAAGAGAATCTTCAAGACGCTCATCACCAGTTCTAAATTTTTGAACCAATTCTGTGCCGTCCGATCGGTGACAGAATCATCACCGAATGCTGTACAAATGTTACGAGGAGCCTCCGCTGCTATATAGCCAAGTTTAAATCATACAACAGGCAGGCTCGAATTATTGGCGAAGAGAATTTTGCAATAAAAAAATTTAGTTCACATTTTGACCGCTACGTCAAAATATGGCGTATGAATTATAACAAAAACAAGTTAGAAGCAGAGAAATTTATAAAATCAGAGCATTTGTTCAATGTGTGTTCCATTTGTGTCAATGACATGTTCAAAGCGCATTATTGCATGCTCCACAGTAGAGCGAATGGTTTCCTGATATGGTGTGTTATGCTTGCTTTCAATTCAGGGACAGTCCGTATTCTTTCTCCATAGAGATTATCTTTCAAATATCCCCACAACCAGAAGTCACAAGAGTTTAAGTCCGGCGAACGAGGAGGCCATGCAGTTGGAAAAGTTCTCGAAATCACCCGATCATCTCCAAAATGAGCACGAAGCAGTTCCTTCACTTGTCGTGCAATGTGGGGTGTTGCACCATCTTGCATAAAGACAGTAGTGTCTAAACATTGTCTTTCTTGTAAAGCAGGAATGACTCTCTGCTGCAGAAGTTCGCAGTAACGAGCACCAGTGATTGAACATCTTTTACTGCCTTGAGGCGTGTTCTCTTCAAAGAAAAAGGGGCCAAGAATGAAATGTGAAGTGAATCCCCACCATACAGTCACGTAATTAGAGTGCAAAAGCTTTTCGTGCACAACCATCGGCTTCACTAGTCCGTCTAGTGTGAATGCGCTTCATCTGACCACAAAATGTTCCATGGCCATGCATTATCGACGGCTATTCTAGCCAGAAACTGGCAAGCAAAATCAGTGCGTTTTTCCGGATCTTCATGAAGCAACTTTTGAACCACCTGGAACTTGTATGGATAGCACATTAAAATGAAACACAAAACGTTTTGTCGGAATAGACAAATCACGTGATACGGCTCGAGCACTTGCTGAAGAATATTGGGAACTTGAAGCACTCTCCACTGCAGCAGCAGCAGCAACGTCTTCCACAGTCTCATTTGCAATTCGTTTCCGTCCTCTCCCTGGCAGCACACCCAACTCACCTGTTTCTTCAAATTTCTTAATCATCTTTTTTAAACCATTAATGGACATAGGCCCATTTTGCAAGTTTTTCAAACGTCGATATTCTCTTAGTGCAGCAGAAGCATTATTGCAGTTCTGGTAAAACAACTTCACCAATAAAACTCGATCCTTTTTAGTTAAAGCCACCGTGAAGAATGACTTTACATTTAATTTCACTGTCATTTTAAAGCTTTTCTAATTTTACATCTCATTTGCATAACGTCTCTGAGATGTAAAAATTCTCAGATAGTTTCTTACATGACCAGCCCCGTATTTTGACGTAGTGGTCAAACAAAATGTGAACTAATTTTTTTATTGCAAAATTCTCTTCCCCATGGTCTGTATAACATATATCTCAAGTTTCGTCAAGTTTTCGTTAGACCCTTTAATTATAACCACACTATATAAAAAAATTGCATTATTCAAATCATCCTACGAGAGGATTGTAACCATTCAAAAAGTAAGGGTGAAGAAATGAAAAAACTTTCCCCTGGACCTGATATTATCATGCCCCTCGGGTATATAAATCTACTGTAAAACCAATATCATTTATTAAAGGAATAAAACGATACGGGATTACATACACGGATCTTACCGAAAGGTGCATTGGTATGTGTAGCAAATTTGAGTAATGGTCAGTAATAATGTCTCCTTGAAAAATTACATTATAAACCTGTCGGCAAATACGATGATGCCAGTGCACTTTACATCGTGCCACATTTGTATAGGAATGTTTTTTTGAGTGGGAAAGCAACTTTGGCAGTTTTCTCGACCGACCAGCACATTCCTCTGATCTAGGTTTTCAGGAAAAATGGGAAGAGATTTCTAGATATCTAAGTCTCCTTTCACCCACGCTGAAGCAGTTGCGAAATAATTAAATCATTTTGTGACAAAAAGAGGCTAGACTTGGACTCTAAAAAGCTTCACCTGTATCTCATCAAACTCGTATATCTCTCGTCGAATATTTACAGAGATGTTGAGGTAGAATTTGTATTTTAATTTTACCAGTTATTGTACCCTGCGATAGTCTAATAGTAGTTGAATGTTCGATCAATGGTTTGCGTGAAAGTTAAAAGATTTTAAGAGCAAAATTGCTCATAAAATATTTTTCAAATACCATATCAATTCATTCCTGAAGGGAAAATGAATAAATTAACAAAAATATTGAATAATACATACTTAATTGATATAGCAACTTAAATAATGTATCACCTTTTATGATTTCAACGGCAAAAGAAACTCCGTCATTCGATCTGTAAAAGGAAAAAAATAAAAAGAAATGCAAAAAGAAGGTTTCCTGAACAGACATTACAAAAGAGCTGATATAAAGGAACTATTTGATGTATGAGTGGAAATAAGATATTGTGATCCCCTCCCTCCTTTCTTTATTCAATAAAATTCAGAAAAGATTCCAAATTAGCCCAATCACCACTAGCTCATTTAAAACTTCTCAATCAATCAAGGGCAGAAAAGTCGGGTTCTTAAGATAAAGGTGGCAGTAGGTGTTTTATTTAAGGTAAAATAAAATAAGCTCAGTGTTAAGAATCAAAACAAATGCAAATCTTTATTCAAGAAACAAAAACTATTGAGGTAAAATATTAAAAAAATTCTAATTCTAAATGAAAGAAAGATAGAGCTTTCTAGAAGAAAGTTAAAGATAAAAAAATAATGGTCTTGAATGAATAATGCTCAAATGCAAAAAGATCTCAAGATTCAATTAAAAATGAAGAAGAATTGTTTGCATCAAAATAAAAAATGGGTTCTATGCACCACTCTGAGTTTTCTTTTCAATAATTTCTCACCGTTTTCAAATAACCTTTTTATAATACACAGTCCAGTCACAATAATGTGACCACCCCCTACTTTCAATATCAACGATAAATGGTTACGTCCAGAAGGTACGAAACAGTATCAGAGGTGGGGGTATAGGAAGGGTGTCAGAGGGAAGCAATTGTTGGAGTCATGGCGAAACGTAGCGATTTATCCGACCTCCAAAAGGGCATGATCATCAGCTTTCGAGCCAAGGGCGGCAGTATTTCCGAAACGGCTAGTTTTGTGAACTGTTCGCGTGCCGCCGTGGTGAAAGTGTACCGTGCATGGCAGAATGGCAATACCCAAAATCAGCGACGTACCATGTGTGGGGCGTCACAGGCCATAGATGACAGAGGTGAACGATGGCTACGGAGATGGGTGCAAGCGAACATACGTGCAACCGTTGATCAACTGACCTTCCAGATGAACCAGAGGGCTACCAAATGTGTATCCTCAACGACAGTTCAGTGAACGTTGCTGCGTATGGGGCTCCGCAGCCGACGGCTGGTTCGTGCACTAATGCTGACGGCTGTTCACCGGCGACAAAGACTGACATTTGCATGCCAGTACCGCAACTGGACAGCAACAGAGTGGCAAACGGTAGCTTTTTCCGATGAAGCACGGTTTATGCTCCATCGGACAGATGGGCGGATAGCGTTTACACGTTCAGGTCAGAAAACAAACACCCTGCAAAACCTACGGCAACTTGCCACAGAACTGGAGTCGGCATGGCTTCACATCCTTGTCAATACCTTCCAGAACATTATTGACTCTCTTCATGCCTGTCTCTTAGTTCTCCGCGCCGCGAAAGGTGGTTATTCTTGTACTCTCTTGCCAAACTAGACTAAGTACTACTATACCTGTATACAAATGATGATTATTGCAAACTTTTTTCCAGACGATTTAAATATCGCAACCTAGGGATTTATTTTCTATCTAATTTACGGTTGTTAATTCGCTGTTATCCCAAAAGTTCCCCAACTGGTCCGTTTTTCTTGCTAGAAACGATCACTACTGTACGATATGTTGTCGTTATAGAATAATTTGTCACCATAATACAAGCGTTGGAGGATCGACCAGGCACTTCTTGAGGAATACATCGGCAATAGAGTCATTGCTTTGAACTATTCCACATTTACTGAAACAGGCATGGATTGGCCACCATACACGTCCGATCTTACCCCCTGCGACTACTTTTTGTGGGGCGCATTGAAGGAGACAGTGTTTTCCGGAACAATCCAGCAACACTGATTGAGCTTGAAAAGTTGATCTGTGAGGCTTGTGCGTCCATTGTTGTTGATACACTACAGAAGGGCCTGAAAATTTCGTCCTTCATTTGCGCCATCTTTGTTCTGCGAAAGATGCAGATTTTGAATCGATTATGATGTGATCCACTGGCGTAACTAAAAGCGTGGAGGTCCCTGGCTAGAAACTTTTATGGGGAGGGGGGGCCTTTCTTCGGACTAAACTGGCTTGGGCCCCTGGATATTTGCCTGTTTAGCCACCCTATAGTTACGCCCCTGATGTGATCCCTCAATGGCTGCTTGCTGTGTCACCAACTTAGCGATTTCCCGCTAGATTTAGCGGATTTTGCGTCAAAATAATGCAAAATTCCACTAAAAATTACATTAGAACATTTAGAATCTAGCGGATTTTTAATTCCGTTTTAGCAAGAAAAAAATTTTTTGAATTGGCAACACTGGCTGCTTGCAAAGAACAGGTTATAGCCTATTTCTCGGATTCCGTACGGCGACCACAGAGTCACTATATAAGGAACCTATTTCAGGACTTTATGCGACCACAGCGTGCAGCGCCACCTGTCGGGTACATCTGTAACTAATTTTGAAACTTCTGTATCAGATTTTTACGGCTTTCGAAATAAACATACCACTTGCCTCATTCTTCTATCAATCTCCATTTCCAAGATATTTACTCTTAAAATCAGGGACACCCTGTAGTTCACAAACACAAACATCCATGCCACTGCGGGATTCAAACCCACGAACCCCGCGCTTCAAGAGCGATAAGACCTGAGTCTTAGTGCTCTCCACCACCGAGCTGCCCCTTTCTTCCCTGTTAATTCTGAAAGGTCTCCTGAATTAGAGACACTGTCCTTTTGTGAGCTTAATGACCTTTTAATTTTTGAGCGCGATTCATCCTAGAACTGAGCACCTGTTAAATTAGTTCTTGCCAACCTTTTACTTTAAATTGATGAGCGTGTGTGTCTGTCGTTTCTTCGTAAGTGTATTGACCTAATTAAATTTCATTAAAATCGGACGAAAACCAATAAACCATTGTTTGGTAATTGGCGCTTTCTTTCTCGATAGAAAATATAACGGACAACGCTTGAAATGGTTACACAGACTGCTATAATCTGAAGACGATCTACAGCGATATTAAATCATACCACTTTTTTAGATATCGGCCTACAGTAAATCCATTTTAACCGTGGCATGATATTTGAATTCCATCGATGACGAATTCCTAATAAAGACCACAATCATTGCCTTCATCTCGTGTCCTTCATGAGGCAAGTCTTAAAGGGAATGAAACGTTTACATAATGAGTTATTTACTTAAGGATTTCCATTTATTTATTTTTCTCTCACTTTGAATGAAATAATAAAATAAATCTTTCGTGCAATAATAACTTCCTTGTACGTATCTATTTATTTAAAATCATTAATGGCTATAAATCTTTTTTTTTTTTTTTACCTTTTTCCTCACTCTAGAAAAACGGATATTTACAAATATTTGACTATTTGTTAGTTGTGGCTCACGCTATTGATCATCCATTATTGGCTCTATAGTAAATGATATGTTGTTTTTTTATTGTTATAAATTTTGTTGTGGCCATGGCAAAGACCAACTGTCACTAATTTCGTTAAAATTCTTCATAAAATAGGTCGCATAACTGTCATGTGAAACAGCATTTAAAAATGATTATAAACGTCATCACGCATAGGCACATGCGAATGCTAGCATCTGTTTTTCCATGGCAGTTGGCAGTACAATTGCCACAGATCCACCTGCACAACGAAGAGCACGGGTGTCTGCTTCGTAAAAGTTAATATGAAAAGCTAAGGTTTGCTCTGCGTTGCTGTTTGGCACGAAATAAAGACTTTTTTAAATTTGGTTGTTGTGGTTTATTGTTTCAATTTAAATTGAGAAAAATTTAGTTCTAAATCTTCCAATTCGTTTTAACTTGAAAATTTACTAATTTACTCTATATGAACGATACTAATCGAATATGGCCAAAGTGACGTAGGCAGACTCGTTCGTCGACGAATGAATCTCATTTGGAGGTTCAACGCAATGCAAACTGCTATCCTGAGCCAGGAGTTTATCGTTTAATAAAGCTAAGGACACGAAAAACTATGAAACCCCGTAATTGGAAAGATGACATTATCAATGTTATCAAAATTGAAATCAAGGATATGTCTTGAATTACAGTGCCTTTTTCTATGTAGGGAATGTTTAAGAATGCCAGAGACAAGTTCATCATTATGATTTACCATAATAGGCAGCACGGTTTCCATGAACCCTGGAACATATTTCCCAACATAGGTCATATTGAGGTCATTATGAATGGAGTAATTGCGAGCAATTCTCCGATCCAATTGTACAATTGGTTGGTTTAGTTTGTTTGGTACATGTATTAACGTCTTTTTTAACTATCGCAAATTTTGCCTCGCAAGGGTCTTTAACGTGCAGCCGGCAAACGACTACACGGGACCAACGGCTTTTCTTCCCATCCGAAGGAAGTGCGTGATCTCAGGATTTCCCCCCTGAAAAAATTCTCGTCGTCCTCGGCCGGGTCGAACCCGCGTCCTCGGGCATCAGAGGCGATCACGCAACCACTGAGCCACCGAGGCCGATCCAATTGTGCAATAGTCCTTAGGGTGATGTTCTGGAAAGTTTGGAGTTTGTTCCATTTCGCCTTGCCAACTGTGGCCCAGACGAGCATGCCATACAGCAAACTGCCACAAACAATCACTTTGTACAACAGTAGTTTGTTATCAACATTCTGGACACTATTACGACCCAACAGAGCAATTAAGCTAAACTTTGCTTTTTGGCCTTGTTCATCGCATGAGCCACATGCATATTCCATGTGAGTTTTGAATCAATAACAACACCAAGGTATCTATAATTATCCAACCCATTCCAAGTATTTGCCATATAACTTCAAGGAGTCAAGGTTTCTTTTTCTCTTCTTACAAGGAACACTCGCGAAGGTGTAAACCACCGATTTTCAACTTTTTTTATACGGACGAATAACACCACAGTTTAA